>WBNM01043825.1:66044-107047 GCA_013399055.1 Ramphastos sulfuratus | reverse complement strand
AGCTGTAAATAGAGCTTCAGTCCTTAACTTCCAGCTGGCTGAGTTCTAGTCTGGGTCATTTTACAAAGTGTGGGGGGGCGGGGAACTCCCAAACCATCACAGTTGTGGTTTCAAATGAATTTGTCATGTATTTTTCATCTGACTCAGGATCCCAACAAAGACATGCTGATGTCAACAGCAGTCCATTGTTCACCCTAAAAAGACAGGTCATGAGGATATAATGCTACCATTTCATTTTTCACTGAATGTGTCTATTCTTTATGACAGCTTCATTTCCCTTTTTAAGCATCCCCTTTGCTGAATTCCATTTTCAGTATAAATCATCAGTCTTACACCTTGTATAATGCTGTATCTCAGTGCTTTGCTGAAATGAGGCTATCAGTATGATTTGGTTGGTAGCAGCTGTATATTTCTGCTGTTATATGGTAATCCAATAATGGTCAGCACCAAGGTACTATGATAAAACCACTTGGTGAAAGAAAGATAGCTCATACATTTTGTGATGTTGCAGACATGTGAGATGTGCAGAGCAGAGATAGGATTTTGCATCCTCCAAATGTAAGGACATTTGATGGCCATAGGAAGAGAGAGGAATATCAGATCTCTGCTCAGAGAAACTGCACGCTCATTTGTGGGGATATTCAGAAGAACTGAAAGTGCAATGCAGCCTGTTTGTCATTCAGACAATGTAACGTGATCACAAAATCTGCACAGTACAAGTAGCTGTCTGTCAGACAGAAAGATTTCAGGAGTAGACAAGGTTTCTTAACCCCTCAGCTTGCTGCTTGGTTCCCTGCAGTATGTGCAGAGTGTATCTGTTAGATCAAAAATGTGATCGGGCAGCTTTAAGAGGAACTAGAGGCTGTGTTATTCATCCAGAAAGACTGCAACAGCCATTCTTCAGTCACAATGCCAGGCTTGTCCAGGAATGGATGAATTTAAATAATTGTATTTTCAATGATCTGTAAAACTATTTTTGGCTTTGATTTTCTAAGGTCATTTGACCTCATGTGCCAGGCTAAATTCTTATCGGGGTTGCCAAACATCTGTCTTCAAGGTTTCTGTGCATCTGGTGAGAACTATGGCATTTTAGTTTTTACTTTTTTTCCCCCTCCTTTCTCTGATTTTTTTGTGTGGTGTCCTGCTGTCTTTCTGTGTTAAAATATCTGGATTCCAAGCCTGGGAGAAGCAATTTACAAGGACTGGTCCATCAGCTACCTACAGTTCTGTCTTTTGGTTCCCATGGTTATTTAATAGGAATGGATCTCCTATACAGGTATTAAAATGTGACTGTTAAAATACAGTTCTGCAGAACACGCCATTACAGGTCGTTATTTAAAAGCCATTCTCCACATTCATCTTGAAACCTTTTATGTCAGTTAAAACACAGAATTAGTACAACCTCTCTCCCCTCCTCCAAACCAGCCCTGCTGTGACTTTTTCATACTCTGAGAGCTAGATAATAAAATCCCCACTTTCACTTACTGTCTCAGATAATATTTCAAACCATGACTTTGAGGTATCTCACAGCTCTACCTTTTTCTTTAGGTGACAAGGAGCTGGGGACTCTCAGCCTCCTGTGGATTAGCCCATATGACTCTTTCTACAGTGTATCCTTCTTCCAGATGACCCTTGCCACAACTAGCAGAGTTCTTCCCTCACCCTTCCAAAAGACATTTGAAGTAGATTAAAAGCACAGTGTTGAGCAGTTCTATAAATAAGAAGCTAACTTTGTGGCCAGAATAGAAACTCTTGGATGCTGTGGAGAAAGACTTTGAAATACTTTTAATGTGTTCATAAATCGAGCAAGCATCTTGTAGAAACTCTCTGTATTCTTTGGGAATAATTATCTGCCTTGGTAAGACATTACCTGCATTTGACCTGTCGAATGTTCTTAGTCACTGTCACAGTTTAACCCCAGCTGGCAACCAAGCCCCACACAGCCACTAGCTCACTCCCCCTCAGTGAGATGAGGTAGAGAATTGGAAGAGTAGAAATGAGAATACTCATGAGCTGAGATGAAGACAGTTTAATAGGTAAATGAGAAGCTGTGATTGAAAGCAAAATGAAGTAAGGAATTCATTCACTACTACTCCTCACCAGGACAGTGTTCAGCCATCTCCAGGAAAGCAGGACTCCATTATGTGTAACAGTTATTACTTGGGAAGACAAACAACGTCACTCCAATTATTTCCCCTTTCCTTCTTCCCCCAGCTTTGTATGAACATGTTGTCAGATTGTATGGAGTGTCCCTTTGATCAGTTGGGGTCTGTTGTCTCAGCTGTGTTCTCTTCCAGCTCCTTGTGCATCCCTAGCCTATTTTCTAGTGGAAGTGGCATGAGAAGCAGAAAAAAGTCTTGACTCTGTGAGCTCTGATCAGCAATAACGGAAACACCTCTGTTATCAACATCGTTTTCAGCACAAGTGTAAAGCACAGCCCACATCAGCTACTAGGAAGAAAATGAACTTTATGCTAGCCCAAACCGGAACAGTCATGATAGACTTTAATTGGGTGGCTGTGTAGTACTGACCAAGTCACTCTTCTCTGCTGAGCCTTCTCTACTCCTGACTGAACATAAACAGTTCCAGCTACTACAGCCTTTCCTCACAGGGGAGATGCTTCTGTGCCTTCATCGCCTATGTGGCCCTTTGCTGGATTGCCTCAGTATGTACCTCTGTGTTTTTCTTGTACTAGGAGCCCAAAACTGCAAGCAATGCTCTAGGTGCAGCCTCACCAGTTCTAAGCAGAGGGCAAAAAGGATCAGATCCCTCAACCTGTAGGTCAACTACAAAAATACAAACCTAAAGATACAAACCAGTTTACTGCTGTTCTTGTCAGAAAGGGCAGATGGCTGGCTCAGATTCAAGCTGGTGTCCACCACAACCCCCAGGTCCTACACCACAAAACTTCGTAATTAATTTCTAAGTAATACTACTTTACCAACAATCCATCAGAAACATATCTCTGTAGCAATCATTATATGTAGATAACTACTCAGAAAATAAGTAAGACTGACTACATGTTGGCACAGGTGTACCAGTGAAGGTAGTGTTAGGTATGAATGAACTCCCCTCCTCACACTGGTATGATAACCCTTTCTATATTGCAAAATCTGGTCTTGGTTCTGCAGCTGTGGAAGCAGGTTGACTTCCTTCACAACAATGCAGTCATGTCCCTGAGAACAGATTTATTGTTAGCATTTAAACCAAGAGATGTTGCTTAGGACACCAAAGTCAGGAAAATGGAATTTGTTTATCTGTTATTCACATAAATTCTATTATGATCCTTTTACTAGGGAAAAAAATAACAAGTGGTAACTAACACCAGTCTATGTGAAACTCCTGGTGTAGACAGGGCTGTTGTGGACACGATCCCTGCCAGCTGACTTCTGAAGTAGTGGTCATTGAAAATACAGATGAGAAGGTGCTAGTCATAATGCAAGAGTAGTACTGGTCAGGTTTTTTTAACCTTACATTTGTTCTTTCTTCATAAGCCAAGATAGATTGTGAAGTGTCATCCTGTCCCTTCTGCCAGTGGGTCTGTCCTCAAGTCTGCTGCCCTTTCAGTTAGGTTGATATCAACATTGCATAGTGTGCTGTAAAGCGGTTAAGTGTGAANCATTCTATGATTCTATGATTCCATGAAATGGTCCTAACCATAAATGGCTCCTGCACCTTTTATGTTGTTTTATTTTGAAATAATAAAAAGAATATGTAACTATTTATTATAGTACCACTGTTCTGAGAAAATGTAGTTTGTATAAGAAGCTCTGGTAATTTTGGTCCTTTAGTTTATGCCAAGATTATGAGGCTTGTTGGAAATGTGGACCAAGTTTGGTGTTTGTGCTCTGCTGGGAAAGTGGGGGCACAGAGCAACAGGTGACACATTGATATGTAACATGGCTTGGGCTGCTGCCTTCTGTGTTAACTGCACCTTCAGAATGGTGACTGCCTTCCCCACTTGCTAGTTGCCTTCAACTTAGTTTGTTGACATCTGACTTTGTGGCTCACTTGTGTAGATAGACTTTGACCAACAGACTTTGACCAATGTAATGTCAAACAGTGTTTCTCCATATCCCCAGTTCCCACAGTTCTCTGATTTCTTAAATCTGCATGTTATCCTAACATAATCACAGCTTCTGGAGCAGGACTCTGGGGCTTTCCCTATGTGTCAGGAGATAGATGGCTGTAACGTGGCCCGTAAAGTGGTTTCTTTGCTGTTGTCTCCAGACACAGACAAATCCATGTGGTCTCTGTTTTTCACAGGGTCAGACTAAATATTACACAGCCTATGATCCTAAGTTCTCCAGTGTTAGCTCTTGAGCTATACAGTCAAAGAAGCAAACAACTGATGCTGAACACTGTAGTCAACATCTCAGCCTGCCATGCTTGCCCTCCTACTTTTTTCTTTTATTTTTTTTCCTTTTTTCTTTTTCTTTTTTTTTTTTTTCATCATGTAAAATCTTTGTGTCTGTCTATTTTCTCAGAGATGACAGGAACAAAGACAGCCCAAGGCATGATTTGAAACATTGGTGTGTTCCTTTTAGGTATTCTGACAAATGAGCTTGCAAACAGGGATGTATGGGAAATAGTTATTTTTCCTGGTGGAAAAACTGAAGGTAAATCATGAAAAGCAAATGATGAGTTTGTGAACATGAACATTGGCTTGGAAATCTGATTTTAAGACATTATTATGAGGGAACAGAAACAGGCAGTAATTTCTAGTCTCTGTTGAAATCAGTGAACACTTTCAGGGTTTTGTAAACTGGTAAACCTGTGACCTCATTAGAAGAAATTAATGAGCCTAAGGTTGCAGGGATGCCTTTTCATTCTACTGCTTTGCTGATGTGATGTATAGGACATTCCTAACCGAGAAAATAAACAGCATTACTCCTTGTTTCCTGTAGCACCAAAACTTTCAGAGCACCTATGCCAATTATTTGGCACCAATTATTTGGTGCAGGGAAATGGAGTTTGTTGATATGATATAGGTAATATGGAGTTTAAATCGAATAAAGGGGGGATAGGAAGGATTTTATAACTATATGGCGGTCCAAGAAAAGATTGCTTGAAACAATTAAGGAAAAGTAAGCATTGATGTTAGTTCCAGAGATATCAACACACAATAGCAAATATTCTCTGAGGTACCCTTATATGAACAGGACCAATGATCCTTTGTGTAAGACATTTCTTGCACTGTCTACACAAGTGTTTTCTTTAGAACTGATGTTGGATTCCTCAGTGTGATAAACAAAGAAGTAAGTCTCTCCAAAATTTGCATTTTTTTTTCTGTGTTACGTAGTCCACAAGAGTGATGTTCCTCTCACCTTGATTTTATGAATAGATCAAGTTGCCTTGGGAGGTGGTTGGGGGCCCCATCCCTGGAGGTATTCAAAGTGAGGTTCTACAGGCTCTGGGAAACCTGATCTTGTTGAGAATGCCCCTGCTTCCTGCAGATGTGGTTGGACTAGATTACTCCGTGATTCTCTGCATGAGCTAATCACCTTAATTTCTCTTCCCAGACACTGAAATTAAATAGCAGCTATTAGGGTGCAAGTAATTACAGAATGTCAGGGGCTGGAAGAGACCTTGAAAGATCATCTCCCAGAGCAGCAGCATCTATACCAGCTCACACAGAAACACATCCATGTGGGTTTTGAACATCTCCAGAGAGGGAGACTCCACAACCTGCCCTGAGCAGCCTGCTCCACTGTTCAGTCACCCTCGCAGTGAAAATAAATCCCTCCTTATGTTTACATGGAAGTTCCTATGCCTCAGCTTCCACCCACTGCCCCTTGTCCTGTCATTGGGCATCAATTAAATCTAAGGTTGGTCATATAACAAAAGATCTAATAGTTCAGTGTTCCTCTACAGTTCTCTATATCTGGCCTCTGACATGTGAAGTAAGGGGAAGATTTCTCTCTCCCAGGATGTTTCCAAGAGCTGACAATGTTAGTGTTTTCCTTAAGTCCATCCATCCAGAGTAGCTGTTTTACTGTTTATAATATGTTTATAGAAGTTTCAACAATCTACAAAGCAGATTTTCTGAGATATTCCTGATATTATTTTCTCTACATCTCATGAAGTTAGGATCAAGCTAAGAACAAGCTTTTCCTGGAAATTATGTGCAACATATGACACTGAATCTCTAAATGATAGGCTTGCCATTTAACATCTGGTTTTCTGTCAAACTTTCATTTTTGCCTTACCCAACTTTTAGTCTCGTGTCATTGTAGGTACTATTGGGTTTGGGTTTTATCACTGCAGATAGATAATTCTTGCCACAGATTAACTGCAGTCTGAATCTCTGAAACATCTAAGATAAGTGAAGTGATAAAAATTTTTCTCAGTATTTCTTGTATATTTTGTGAGTGTTTCAGTAATAGTCATGATTACACTTTTTAACTGCAGGTTATACAAAAGATAAGTAGAACATCATGAGTGAATTAGAGAACAGTAGCAGAAAGGAAGATACACAACATATCTTGCCAGGCATAGTATTCTGTGTGTGTATTTATGTATAAACACAACAGGATGCTGCTGATATTTATTCTTCTCTGTTGCCAGTAAGACAGCACTCTGAAGGTGTTGATTAGTAAAAAATGAATTTAGATGTGAAATTCGATTCTTTATAGAATCATATAGAATCATAGAATCATAGAATGGTAAGATTGGAAGGGACCTCTAGGATCATCTAGTTCCAACCCCCTGCCATAGGCAGGGACACCTCCCACTAGTACAGGTTACTCAAGGCCTCATCCAACCTGGGCCACAACCAAGGCCACAACCTCCCTGGGCAACCTGTGCCAGTGTCTCACCACCCTCACTGCAAACAACTTCTTCCTAACATCCAGTCTAAATCTCCCCTCTACCAGTTTAAACCCATCGCCCTTTGTCCTGTCATTACAAGACCTTGTCAACAACCCCTCCCCAGCCTTCCTGTAGCCCCCTTCAGATAGTGGAAGGCACAATGTCATGCTGGCTGTGCAGGCTGAGCGCCTGCAGGCACTTAGAGCCTGGTCCTGGTAAATGCTTGGAAGGCAGTTTCCAGGAACAGGATACAAGGCAGTAGGAGCATGGATAGAGAGCATGGATACAACAGCAGAGCACACACTGTGCTACCTGCTCATCTCCTTTTATCCATACAGCCCGAGACTAATGTGCCTTTGGACACAGAATAGCCAATCAGAATGGCAGTTAGCCAAGCTTGACCATATTAGGTGAAGCCATAGGCTTGCTTTACCCAAATTTGGGCAGAACACAGCCTTGCACAAGGCAACCCTGTGTGAGGGAGAGCAGAAAAACATGTCTGGGCAAGCCAGGACATGTATAAGCCTATTTTGGCCTGCTTAGGCCTACCATGACAACCTGAATAGTGCTGTTAAAACAACACCTTATTTGTGTGTATAAACTTGAAGATTACTTTTGTAGTGACTGTTTTGTGTAGAGGAGCTATAGTAAAACTTTGCCTAAGGAAAGACAGGGCATAACTAGGAAGAAACATACTACAGGGAAGATAAAATATGAATTTTGGCTTTCAAACAGGGCATGTAATAGTTGTGTTTATATTTTAGCTTAGCAGTGAGTATAAAAGCTATTCATTGCACAGTTTTTAACAACAGTAATTGCTTAAAAACATTATTCTATTAATAGATTCTTTTGTGAGGAATCTACAAAAACATTCTTAAAATGGTGGCTAAAGGACCAAGAATAAATTGTTGAAGCAGATCTAACCTGGCTCTATTTGGGGGAAAAAAATTGAAAGGAAAAGAGAAATAATACAGCTGTAAAAGGATTCAATATCAATTTTACTTGAAAAACAGGCAGATAAATTTTAAAATAAAATTTTATTGGCAAATGCATTTGATTCCAAGTGGAAGTTGATATTGTATTGCCAGAAGGAAATATCAGACTTGGCTCTATGTGAATTCTCATGTGCTTAAACTATGAATGGCAAACCAAAAATCAAAAGCATCTGCCTTGGCACAGTAAATGAATATCCCAGTACCAATCCCTCCTGGTGAATGTCCATTCAGAATTTCTGCTGTATGGGCCAAAACATATTGTTCCTTACTTTCTGTTATTCACAAGTAAACTGATGTTTTTTAAATGTGGCTGAAGCTAAATTTCTACTCTGTATAGTAAAGATGATAAGGCCAACAGGCAGCTATGAATGAAGACAAACTGTGATGATCAGAGGACAGATATGGCACCACGTAATACCTCAATTCATTTAAATGTCATTTAAACAGACTGTTCTTCAGCTAAAGCCTGAAATGAGATATTAGCATTGACTTCAATCAATGAGTAGGATCAAGTTTATGAAAATCTATGCATGAGAAAGAAAATCTCAGATTGTTAATGCTCTGGGATAGAGGCAATAATCTCAATTTGATCTCATTTAGTAAAAGTGTAGTGGCACAGAGGATTCAGCCTCCTTGAACTGATGATAGAAACAGTTGATATGTGGTTTCGCAAATCTAACAGGAAGATTAGTTGAAGATGTTACTGAGGGAAGAATAGCCCTCATAATCCAAGGCAATATAGAAATGTTAGCTTCATGGGGCATTTTTGGGGAGACTCAGAGGGTAGGCTAAATAGTCTGTAAGTGCTATTCCATCTCCCATTGATTATACAAAGCACCTAAGCTCCACATGTATTTCGACTATGAAATGGAAGTGAAAGGGGATGAGTCCAAGCCATTATGTTCAGCCAGGTAGGATTCAATGTGGCCCAATTTGTTCTTAAACTATTTTGATAACTATCATAATTTGTCACAGTTATTAAATACTACAGTAACACATTTGGGGAAAAAGCCTTATGTAGATAGATTATTTAGTCACTAGTGGAAATGAGATCTAGGAGAATAATTTGAAGGGAATAATTTATTGGAGGATTTTTTTTTCTTTGTTCTGAATTATCCATGAACGTAACATTGTTTTGGAAGTTGTTAATGACTGTCATAGGCTAAAACTTTGATTTATTCACAGTTACAAATCTAGTTAGAGCTGACAAATGTGCAAGGCAGCTTTCTTTCAGAATTATTAGGGAAGCAATGAAGCTATTTAAGTAATAAAGTAGAGGAAGACTCTCTAAGGCACCACTCAAACTAACAAGCACGTTCCAGGTTTTGGTGGTATGATAATGTCTGAAAATACTGTGGCAAAAGGGTATTAGTAAGTATTAGTAAGTCATGAATGTGTCAGAAGTTAAAGGGAAAGAAGAATGTATTCTTGTGGAGGAACAGAAATAAATTCTGACTCAATTTATTAAAGAGCAGACGTAGAAGTTGTGAGCAATAAATTCTGTGCTCTTCCTCTTGAAGTCTGTAAGGGTAGAAGTGTAATAAAGAAACAAGTCTGTACTAAACAATGTCTTTGTCTCATTTTCTACTATTTTTCATGTGAATAGGATTGATCTAGCAGAACTCCAAAATATATTGTTTCAAACATGTAGGAGAATATTTTCTTACCTGTACTTTTCCAGTAATTATTGTTCTAAATGCTTTGAGAAATACCAAACTGCTCAAAGATCTAATTCCTTCCCTTTAAGATATTTGTTAAATTATTTGAAAAGTTTTCAGAGGTCAGAGTATTTTTTTTATCTTTACTGGATTAGCAGTGATTTTAGAGCCTGAGGTTTGTTTTTTTTGTTTTGGTTTTTTTTTTGGTTGGTTTTTTTTTTTTTTTTTTTTTTTTTTTTTTTTTTTTGTTTTTGTTTTTTTTTTTTNTGCAAGACCTTGTCAATAGTCCCTCTCCAGCCTTCCTGTAGGCCCCCTTCAGATACTGGAAGGCTACTCTAAGGTGTCCTGGAAGCCTTCTCTTCTCCAGGCTGCAGACCCCCAACTCTCTCAGTCTGTCCTCATAGGAGAGCTGCTCCAGCCCTCTGAGCATCTTTGTGGCCCTCCTCTGGACCCCCTCCAACACTTCCAGGGCAATTGAAATTAGTATCTCCTTCAAGAGAGCATGAGCCACTGTAACAAATGTCAATCTTTTATTCTTGTGAATACATTGCAATCCATCTATTATATTCCCTTCATTTATTAATTTCAGCGAATTTAGCAATTTTCTACTTCTTGGATAGTAAGCTGGAAAATGTAAAGATCTACACAATAGACTATTTTATTGGGTTGGACTCATATCTTTGAGTGACATAAGTCAGACAAGGAAACTTTAAAATATTTTTTATATGCATGCACTTATATGGGATTTCACCAGTGAAAATAAAATCCTTCATTAAAAAAAAACCAAACAAACCTGACCTAGTTCTGAGTTAAAAGCAGTCAAGCTTCGTTTGGACTAAGAGATTAAACCCTTATTTTCTGGATTTAGTAGATTAAATTAACTCAATATATGTATCATGAGCANTTAGAGCCTGAGGTTTGTTTTTTTTGTTTTGGTTTTTTTTTTGGTTGGTTTTTTTTTTTTTGTTTGTTTTTGGTTTTTTGTGCAGATACGACTTTTTCATTCTGATTTGTAACTTGTATGCATTTATCATAACTTGAAACTCTCTACTTGCATTAAGGTTTCTTCCAGTAAACTAATTTCCTTGAATATTTTCAGGAGGCAAATGTGCAGGGTCATGAAAGGAATCAAAACAAGTTAACTTAAAAGTGAAAACAACTACAGCAAATTTCTGGCTTCTCTTCCCTGTGCTGATGAAACTGCTAAATTAAAACAATGCCAGTAGTGATTGAAACAGTAACTGCTAGACCCATCCTGCTTATTGTGATGAACTGCCGTTTATTTGCATTTTCACTCATCTTTGTTTTGACCCTTCTGCCAGCTTCTAATTAATATAAAAANCTTCATTTATTAATTTCAGCGAATTTAGCAATTTTCTACTTCTTGGATAGTAAGCTGGAAAATGTAAAGATCTACACAATAGACTATTTTATTGGGTTGGACTCATATCTTTGAGTGACATAAGTCAGACAAGGAAATTTACTTTAAAATATTTTTTATATGCATGCACTTATATGGGATTTCACCAGTGAAAATAAAATCCTTCATTAAAAAAAAACCAAACAAACCTGACCTAGTTCTGAGTTAAAAGCAGTCAAGCTTCGTTTGGACTAAGAGATTAAACCCTTATTTTCTGGATTTAGTAGATTAAATTAACTCAATATATGTATCATGAGCAAAAGAGGAATTGAAAACTTACTTGGATGTGCCTAGATGATGGCCTGGGAAATAATCAAATGCTGTATAAGAGCAGTAAAAAGAGAAGTAGGATGGGTTTACTCTATTCAGAAGACACAGGTATTCCAAACAAGCCCATAGGATGCACAAAATTTAAGCCCTGAAAGTGGATTTTTCTCATAATTTTAGTGGCTTTGTCTTCCTTTTTGGAAAAATAAAAAAAAAAAAACAAAGCCAACCAACCAACCAAATAAACCCAAACAACAAAAACTAACAACATTTCAACTGCTTCTTTAGTTATCTCTCTCCAGGAGCCATGAAATGATACATCTGTCACTCATTCTGGGATAATTGATCTGCCTCAATTCTTTTCAGTGTCTCTTCAACAGAAACAAAAAGCCATCCATTGCATAACAGGCTTCTTTGTTTGTTGGTTTGGTGTTTTGTTTTGTTGTTTGGGTTTTTTGGTTTTGGTTTTTTTTTTTTTTTTGGTTTGTTTTTGTTTTTTTAAGTTAAGCTTGTTTTGTTTTAAAGAACAAGCTATAGTAATCACTGTAGTGTACCTTTGTCAATGCAGAAAATTGTCATTCTTGTATCCTTATGGAATGAAATAAAGCTCTTTCTGAGAATGTGAGTTCACCTTAATTTAGAATCATAGAATCATAGAATGGTAAGGTTGGAAGGGAGCTCAAGGATCATCTAGTTCCAACCCCCTGCCATAGGCAGGGACACCTCCCACTAGTACAGCTCACTCAAGGCCTCATCCAACCTGGCCTTGAACACTTCCAGGCAGGGAGCAGCCACAACCTCCCTGGGCAACCTGTGCCAGTGTCTCACCACCCTCACTGTAAAGAACTTCCTCCTAACATCCAGTCTAAATCTTCCCTCTGCCAGTTTAAACCCATTACCCCTCATCCTGTGATTGCAAGACCTTGTCAATAGTCTCTCCCCAGCCTTCCTGGAGGCCCCCTTCAGATCCTGGAAGGCTACTCTAAGGTCTCCTGGAAGCCTTCTCTTCTGCAGGCTGCAGAGCCCCAACTCTCTCAGCCTGAGAGAAGAGAAATTTACTATCTCCCTTTCACATTTCTCAGCAAAATCCATAAGCATCTCCACAAGTTTTTCTCAACATGATTTGTTTTATTTTTTGTTCTTTTTAGAAAGCAGGATAGGGTTGTAAACAGAGTCCCTAGGTAGTCCTGTTGCCAGGTTTCTGGCCTGGTCAGTGCCAAAATGTCTCACCAGAGTTTACAATGAAATGGCTGGTTTTCAAATGTCCAAAATACTACATGTGTTCAGAATGCATGAAATATCTCTCTGAAAAGAACAGCTATTTCAGAACATCATAAAATACTCTTCTGCATATAAATGCTACTACCTTTGCTTCAACCTGGCTTATGTGCTGGTTAAAAAAATTGTGCTTTATTTTTGGTGTTAATCTCATAGATTTTGATTTAACCATCCTGTGGGATGCATGTTGCTCACCTTCATTCAGAGCATCCTCCCCATTTCCCTCCTAACCTGTACTTGATGAATAAACATGTCCTGTTCCATGTTTCTCATATTAATTGAATGGCCGAAACAGAGCCTTCTTTAGACTGGGCCATCTTCAAATGATAGTAATGTCTATTTTTATACTAGGCTGAAAAACACCAGAATTTGATTGAGAATATAAATTTGACACCAATGTTGAATTTTGTCCTCTTTCTATTTCTCCAGCCCCTGTTGATTCTTGAATGTCCATTATTTTTTATAGTTGCAGGAGCATAACCCATCCTGTTCCTATAAATACCACAAAACAGCTTTACCCAGCCAGGTCAACAATGGTCTTTCACTTTTTCTCTTTGAGCTGAAATTCTGCAGGATAGATGTGAATGCATTTCATTATCTTAAATACTTTGGCAAAGGATTTCACATCAGCCTTTTTCCACAAAGGAGTTCAAAAATATGCAGGGAAGAAGCCAAATATCTCAAAAAGAACAGAACCAATAGTGCATTAAGAAGTCTCTCTGCTACATATTGAGGCACCATACCTCAAATTTTGTGTGTAACCTTCTGCTGCTTCCTATACAGAAAGCCACATTTACTTAGAATCAAGAAAATAAAACAGGTATCTTCCACTTTACTTGACAGGCCACTTGAATCAGTCTTTGAAGAAAGTTTAGGTCTGATCTGTTCGTGTTTTGGCTCTCCTCCAAGCCTTCAGGATTCACAACAGCAGGCTTTGTTTTCCAAACTACATCTCACACTGAATGAACTCACATGTTTAACCTCCCATTTGATTAGTCACATATCTGGTCAGCTAGGGAAAAAAAAAGGATAGAGGAAGTCTCATTATTCATTTTCTAAGTTTGCTACTTTCTTCATGTGCAGCAAATGGGTTTGTTTAGATATTTTCCTGAAAAACTATGTATCGTCCATATTACTTCTTCATAATGTAGGCAGTGGCACCTGATATTCTTCTTTATATGTTATACTTGTGCAAGGTCCAAATGATACCTACAATACATATCCAAGACATGTCCTAAACACCTTCCAGGGTAGAAAAAGTGGGAGAGCAGACAAAAGCCTTGGCGTCTCTCAGTCTACCACAGAGACACCAGATTTTGCCTTATTCTGCACCCTGCTTTGTCTTTGGTAAAGGTCAGGATGCTGGGCATGTGCATCTCCTTTTTTGGTGAAATAACTTGGGATTGGTTCCAGGGGTGCTTTTATCTGTTGCTATTGGTCAAAGACACTGGGTCAAAATGCTTAAAGCCCTAGCCAGCTTGTTTGTTTGCTGCTGCTGCCTTTGTTCTGTTCGCTACCTGTTTGCATTGCTTTGCACCGCGCCCAGCTGGGGACTTACCTGACCTGCCCTGCCTGTCTGCCACACTTGGCCAAGGCACTGAAAGGCTTTGCCCGGTGCTGGGGTACAGCTGCCTGCCTGAGCTCAGCCCAACCTCAGTCCCTTTGACTCTGGCCCAGTCTAGGTGATGACCTAGCAATGGCCTAGCAATGATTTGCAACACCAGGACCTGCCGGCCCTGCTCCAGCCCAAGGGCAGACTCCTTTGCTGTGCACTGCAGCTGATCGGACTGCTCCAGCCCCTCAACCTGGGTCCTGCTTCGCCCAGGAGCTGACCACTCCCATGGCCTCCTGAGAGCCGTGCAGGATTTGCCTTGTGTCCATGGATCTGCTCAGACAACCTGCTCAGTTGGAGCTAGGCAAGCAGCAAAACCACACCGCACCATCACCACATGGAAGGCCACCATGTGGCTGGGACTGTATTTTTCCTCCTTTATGCTTCTACATATACTTTTGGATTACAGATAATGAGACTCTGACCAGTGACTAAACTCTCTTTTCTAAAGTTTGTGAAAGTTTATGTTTAACCTTTAAGGGGCAGTTTGTGCTGCAAGATTCTCCAGTTGTTTTCTATCTTCTAAAACCTTCCCTAAAGTAATTTCAATATAATCTGATTAAATATATGCATTCTGCAAAGAGAGTTTTACCAACCACATAGTAGAATCTGTGTTAGTTGTAATTTTCTTTTATATATATTTAATAAAATATTTAATAATTTTTATATTGCCCTCATTACAATTCACTACTAACCTAGATTCAAATTCCTCCTTAACAATACTACAGTGAGTGGTTAATCCTGCCACGTACAACTAAAATCCTTGCTCGTGGGCTTCCCACATTCAGCATTTTCTGGAACAATAATTAATGTTTGCTGGGGAAAGGAGTCTGGGAACCATGGAGTTCCACGTGTGATTCTTTATTAGTATCATCACTCACACATTGCAATGAAAAAAAAAAAAAAAAGATTCCTCTTGAAAATTGTTCCAATGAGATCACAATTATTAAATACCATCATTGTTTTTAATAATAAGACTTCTATTATCTAGGTTCCAACCCTGTCAATTTGATCTCCTCTGAGAACCTGTTGTTTGTTACCCAGAAACTGCAAGTGATGTGCTATGAATAATGCCATTTTCAAACACGTATTGTGACAAAGAAGCAGCAGGGNGGTAACTCCCTAACCCATCACAGCTTCTAATAGACTGACAAATTTCCTAGTGCTGGACAGGCAATGGGAGATACTGATGATTTGGAAGATGCAAGGAAAGTCAGTCCCTTTGTGATAGGAATATCTTTTTTCAAATAGTGTTTGAGTATTATGAGATAGGCCAGCTTAAATAAACTCGTGCACACTTCTTTACAAAGAAGAATAATGTGGACCTCAATCAGGGACAGGTGAATCGTGGAATGGTCTATGTTGGAAGGAACCTCCAAAGGTGACCTAGTCCAACCTCCTCTGCAGTAAGCAGAGGCATCCTCAACGAGATCAGGTTGCCCAGAGGGCTAACAAGCCTCATTCTGAATATCTCTGCGGATGTGGACCCAACCACATCCCCGGGCAACCTGTTCCAGTGTTCCACTACCCTCATGGTAAAGAACCTATTCCTAACATCCAAGGAAAGGCCTTGGAACCTGGAGAATAAAGACTCACAGGAATGAAAGGCAAAGGAACTGAGTTGGCAATTCATTAAGGATCTGTGTTTAGCCTATACTTGGACTACCAAAAAATAAATGAAAAATGCTATTTGTCATATTTAGTAAATAATGTTTTACAGATCTCCCAGTTTAAATTGTCAATGGATTCTGCCATCAAAGTAAAATTCTAGGGACTTGGAGCAATCTGGCGTAAGAGACAACAGTAGCTGGGTCTCTAATCTGGCATTTGTGGTTGACTCTTGATTTCAGTCTCTAACATACACTGTTAAACTAAAACAATAGAGAAAGTCTTGCAGACAATAGCACTGAAGTCTTGCTTCGGTAGCATGGAAGTAAAATGGCAGTTTCTAAAATCTGACATAATGAGGTTTATAGCATTGAAATGGACACATTAAGATGATATTGAACATGTGTCAGGATGGATTCACAAACTCTTCTCGTTGTTTTGTGTGCCAAAACATAGTGTTCAACTAATTAATATCTGTGAATGAATCTATTAGAGAGAAAAGCAAGCACTGATTGCATCAGTTATCATGGCTAAAATGCAGAATATAAATACCCAGACAACATTGTTTAAAAAGTATTTTTATATATGCTCCTTTTGTTGTTATTTTTTAATTACATTGCTGTAGAATTCATATCCTCAGTTCCACTGGATGACCTTGTCCAGACCTATCTGAAAACATGAATGCTGCCTTCAGGCAGTTAAAGATCCTAGGCATTGCCTCTTCATTATTATATAAGTCAGTTCAATAATTTCAGTGGAATTCCGTGCACAGTTCTGTTTGCAGACATGAAGAATCAGGTCTTGATTGAAGAGAAAACGTGAGGAGAGTATATGAAAACCAATGAGAGATTTAAAAGCCACTAATGAAAGTAATATAGTTTTAAAACTTCCCTTACAGCTGTGTTAGCTGTGCAGAGTGGAAAAATTTAGTTTCTCCTGGACTATAAAAGATTATTACCATAAAATACTAAAAAAAAGAAAAAAAAAAAAAAGGTCTTTCATGTCTTATATTTTCCTATCAGGAATGCTCATTCATTTCTCTCCTACATATCTAGGATTGCTTAAATAATCTTACTAAGGCTTACCGAATTGTTCTGCTGGGAAAAGGCACTTCTAGAGCACTAATTTGACCCTGGACTGATGTGAAAGAGAAGTTATATGTATCTGGCATTCAAATGATCAAGATGATGTTAGGCAGGTGTATTTATAAGGATTCCACATTTAGTTAGACAGAAGAGGAAAGCAGTTACCCTGCTAGAGTTTTGGCAGTTGGGGATAAAATGTAAGTAGTTGTATTTCTAGTTATCTTTGTACTTGTGATAATTGAACTGCTTTTAGGTGTCAGCAGTTTACATTTCATTTACATTCTTCCTGCCACATACTCTGCTCACTTAACGCATACATAACAAAAGAAAAGCAGCTTCTTACCTCAAGAGTTTCTATTTTCCAAAAGAATAGACTCTGAATGTGAGCAAAGTCTGGTTTTGTAGTATGGTAGAATGAGAACAATGAAGCAGGAAACCTCAGTTGGCTCATGCAAGGTTCTGTATGCTAAGGTTTGTTTTTTTCTATTCAGTGTGACCTCAAACATACATCAAAGAAAAGCAAAAGGTAGTTCAAGTCCCTGAAAGTGTAGTTCTGACACTTGTGGGATGGCTTCCACTGTTTTGTCTTGTCTACTTTGAAATTAATTCCTTCTTGGAAATCATTCCCTAGTGTAAACACAAATATTTTGGGGAGCTTTAGCCTGATATGTAAATGAATCTAACATATCTCTTTTCAACAGATCTGATTAAGACCACGGGCACTGCATTTATCCTATAAAAGGGACTTGATCCTAAATTTGGGCTTACAAAATTCTGTCTCCCCTAGGATATGCTTATGTGTCGTGAATACTGCAGCTGAAAAATTTAAAAACATCTATGACACTTCCTTCTTAAGTCTTGCATCCTAAGTTTGGCAAACAAATAAGCTTGTGATAGAATAACATAGCTGAGCCTAACTGGGATGGAGTTGAACTGGGATTCAGAAATCAGCCACTGTTTTAGGCTTCATCTAGGTTTCAGAACTTTTCTAGTAAGGGGATCATGGGTCTGGGTGGTTCACTCTTTATGCTGAGCTTTGTGGCACAACTAAAATGACTGTGGGATGTTATCCAGAGCACTTTCAGAGCATTTTCCCCCTAGAGTGACCCCATTTCTGACATCTCTCACCATCCATCAGCTTTAGTTTTCTTTGGATATATGTACTTTAACTTTGCTACTCATGTCCTGTTAATCCATCTAAATAAGCGTTGCAGGTGAGATAAAGTTGTAGATCTTGGATTCTGTGTAGAGACAGACACAAAGATCTGAAAAATTAGTTGAGTAAGGGTAAGAAGGGGAAAATTATTGTTCTATGGTATATTATATTTAGGTTTGTTTTTAGCTAGTCTTTTGAATTTTAGCTTCACGTAGAGTTTGTGTCTGGTGAGCCCTTGGTAGTGGAGGAGAGGGCTACTGGCATGGCTCCTGTAAGAATCATAGAATGGTAAGGTTGGAAGGGACCTCAAGGATCATCTAGTTCCAACCCCCTGCCATAGGCAGGGACACCTCCCACTGGTAGAAGGTCCTAGAAGCTCCCCCAGCTCTTAAGTTAGACCTGCCTCTGGCTAAGGCCAAACCAGTCAGTACTTCTGCAATAGTTTAACTGTTTTGAGACAGTTTCTACAAGAGAAGCCATAATTAAAACACACAGTAACAGGACTTTTCTCTTTCTGTAAGGCTCTTATGTTTGAAGCATAAGTTTTAAAGGAGCTTGGACTATCTAGGAGGACTTTTCTTCTTTGTGTATCAATAAACTACCATACTGTCAGCACAGCTTTTTTCATCAACACAGATTTCTAGTCTGAAAGAAAAGTACTTTTAAATGAGAAGTTTTGGGAAGACAGGAAGAAAGTGTTTCTTCAATTTCTTTGCCAGAAGGCAAATAATAAAGTAAGACTATAATAGTTTCAGCTTGATTCTTGCAACACTAGGGGAAAAAAAATAATCCCCAAGACCATTAAATTACTTTTAAAAGTTATTATAGAGGCAGCATTTAGCTTCATTCTCCACTCATAATGAAGGAACTCTATGCAAGGATGACTTCATGCAACAAGTAAGAGGTATGAAGCAGCATACAGAAATAAATGGATAATCAGTTTATTCATTAAAAATTTAAATTTTGTTATTAATGTTTTCCTGTTATGTAGTGAAACCCACCCAAAACCACCCCAAAATCAAATAGTTAATAGAAAGAAACTCAAGTTAACTCCCAGATGTGCCTTTTCAGAGCTCAGGATAAATCTTTGCAGGAAGAGAGTATGAGCTGGCAAAATATGGGCAGCTTTATTCCTAGATATAGGAAACTTATTAGAAAACACAGACGCATTTGAAGTTAATTAAAAACATTAATAACATAATTAATGTTACTTTGAATGTTTCTATCTCTAAACATTAATTATCTTGTAGCCACTGGATCAGCATAATGATAGCATCATTCTTACTGATTAGCGTAATGCTGTATTCATTTGCTAGAATTTGAATGTTACCAAATGAAGATAAATGGGTTATCAGACTATATATTTATTCAACAAAAGCAAATCTGTGTTGCTTGGTTTGAGAAATCCTGAGAACAAAACCTCCTGGTGAAGAAGTTTAGTTCCTGGTCCTCTGCTAATTAATTTGGTATGGCAAATGGCAACAGTAAGTGAGGAACAGAATGAAAAAAACAACCAAAGGAAGTAATGACTTAGGGTTAACTGCCTTCTGTAGTCCTAAAATAGTCAAAGTCTTTGATAGAAGATAAGGAAAAAGAAACTCAGAATTGGAAATATTGGTACTACAGTTTTCTGTGTATGACGGACTTCCTTTTCTAACCTTCCCTCTGCCTCAGAAAGGCAGGGAATTTGTATGATAAAGTTGCATCTGCTTAGCATTTAACTTCTTTCATGGATAATCATAAAATCAATGTAAGCCTCAAACTGACAGTGCCTGAGCCTTTCCAACTGCAGTAAAGGTGTCTCTTTATAAACATGACAGCCAACTTTAAATTGACTCCCAGGACCCACATGCTTATACAGGACCATGCAGGATCTCGAGAGTTCATCGTGTTGGTTTCTGACCTTAGTTTGCAGGTGAACCCAATTATGGTAGATTTCTGCCCCCTATATCCCAAGCTGTCTGGCAGCCACACTCATCTGTAACCAGTTGATTTTCCTTGAAGAAAAGACTTCTGCTACAGATGGGAGACTACAGCCTGGCTTATCTTGGTGATGGCTCAAGTGGGCTATTCTTGAAAGAGTTCAAAATGAATGTGAGTTGCCTTCCCTTTAAAATGCAAAGTTTATCTCTGTGATCCAGAAGTAAAGAAAGCAGCTTTCTTTTTACTGATCATTTTGCAAGTGAAGAAGAAAGGTGTGTGTCTTGTGGTTGAGAGTTTCAAATTGAGATAAATGCTGCTTACTTAATCATTCTGTCTAGCAGTCTTTTTGCAGGACTTGAGTACTTATTATGCAGTCTCTCTAGAAACATTTGACTTCCAGGTCCTCCTAGCTCCCATATTCAGCTTCCAACATGAGCCTATTTTATACAACTGCTGGAATCAGGGACTTCTGTCCCACTTTTGTGGGCAACTGTGTTAAGCTTCAGTTTATATCAGTTACCTTAGATATGGGAAAACTAACAGAGTTTTCATAAATTGTGATAGAGAGAGGCAGAAATTACATTAAACATTCAAAAAAATCTGAATGTATTAGCCCTGAAATAAGACCAAACTCCAGAGACTCCATGCATTCACAGAGATGTAACATGGCATTGTCTGTAGTGTATAAAGAACCTAAGAGGTTATATGTTTGAAACTCTGTAATAAATAAACTCTAAGAACAACTATCATGAGTGAGGTGTATTCCTGCAAGAACTGGGGGACTTATTACACCTTCTGCCTATATATATCTATCAAAGGGTTATTTATTGTGTGATTTGGAAATCTTAATTACCTTTGTACTTCAATTTGTACTATGTTAAATCCTAGCCATGCTTTTCTTTCACCATTTGCTTCTTGGGCTTGTCCCTTGTTCTCATGCCCTCATCTCTCTGGAAGCACCAGTAGGTAGCAAAGCGACAAAANGGCTGAGTTCTAGTCTGGGTCATTTTACAAAGTGTGGGGGGGTGGGAACTCCCAAACCACCACAAACTGTCACTCCAGAGCCTTAGCTATGACTCATAAGAAATATATGCATCACTCAAATGTTTTCTACCTGTTGTGACTTATGTACTCCATCCTCTCCATGGGATGCATTTAGGATCCCGTTGGAAACAATTAGACTGGAAACATCAACACATATTTATTAAATAGGTGCTGTTTTCATTGTTCCCTCACTTGTGATTTAGCAGCACTGCAAACTTGAGAATTGATGCAATATATGTTCTCTCATCGTTCAAGCAGAGGAAAATAAACACATGCAGCAGGTACAGAATAAATATTGTTGCTGAGCTCCTCTGTCAGTGGCAAACTAATGAAAGAGAACGTGATGGTCTGATGGGATATCTTTTGTTGGGGCTAGACTTGTACATGAAGTGGATTCTTGGAAGACTTGTTGGCGTTTGCTTTGGTCTTTGTTTGGTTTTGTTTTAATTTTGGTTTGATTTTGTTTGTTTGGGGTTTTGGTTTGTTTTGGTTTTATTTTGTTTTGGTTTTGTTTTAACTCCAGCTATCTTCAGCAAGAATGTGCAGACCTGACAGAGAATTAAAGGTTGTACTATGAGAATTAAGGGAGAATTAAAGATACATAGCAGCTCCTATATTAGGAATAACTGAATGAACAAAAATGCTATTACACAGACCATTTTCTTAACCTGCAACAGAAACTTCCAAAATTCAGTCTGGAGAAAAATTGAGCAGTGATGAAAATATAAATTGCTGTGCAGAGTTATCATTACGTAAGTCAGAAACCCAAGATCATGTGGACAAAGGAATTAACAGATTGATCCAGTTCTGGAGCCCCCAGCACAGGAAGGACATGGAAGTGTTGGAGTGGGTCCAGAGGAGGCCACGAAGATGATCAGAGGACTGCAGCAGCTCTGCTATGAGGGCAGGCTGAGAGAGTTGGGGCTCTGCAGCCTGGAGAAGAGAAGGCTTCCAGGAGACCTTAGAGTATCAGACCTCCAGGAGACCTTAGAGACCTTCAGAGCCTTTCAGTATCTGAAGGGGCCCTACAGGAAGGCTGGGGAGGGACTATTGACAAGGTCTTGTAATGCCAGGACAAGGAGCAATGGGTTTGAACTGGCAGAGGGGAGATTGAAGCTGGATGTTAGGAGGAAGTTCTTTCCAATGAGAGTGGTGAGACACTGGCACAGGTTGCCCAGGGAGGTTGTGGCTGCTCCCTCCCTGGAGGTGTTCAAGGCTGGATTGGAGGAGGCCTTGAGTGACCTGTGCTAGTGGGAGGTGTCCCTGCCTATGGCAGGGGGTTGGAACTAGATTATCTTTGAGGTCCCTTCCAACCTTACCATTCTATGATTCTATGAGTCTATGAAAATTGGACTTTTAATACAGTTAGATGGATTATTGTTTACCCTCTCTGCATCACTTTGGCACTGAGTTTTCTGTTAAAGAAAACAGACATGCTGCTCTGAATCACAGTATCAATGGCTAGAAAAATCTGCAAGGGATCATCCTGTGCATTGTTTCTTAAGTTCAGCTTTATGCTTTGGAAAGAAAATTAAATTCTGTGCACATAGTTTCCTGACAAATACACACGGTCCTTTAACCCTTTGTTTATTATTAGCTACATATTTGAGAGCTTTTAGCTTCATTCCAAAAATCTTCCTGGTAGTCAGAGTTGACCTTTTTGGCCTCTTACTTGTTGCCATTTATAAAGACCAAAGGAACCAAATTTGTCATTTTCTGGCATTCTGAGAATTCACACATCCTTCAGGATTTTCCATAGATAATTGGTAATGGAAGAGATCTTTGCATCAATTTTTCAGCCCAATTGATATGAAAATTTCTAACATGTCTAAGTGCTATTTAAATTGTTGCCCAGAGAGGTTGTGGAGTCATCTTTGCTGGAGACATTCAAAACCTGCCTGGATGCATCCCTGTGTAACCTGTTATAGGTGATCCTGCTCTAGCAGGTGGGTTGGACTAAATGATCTTTGGAGGTCTCTTCCAACTCCTAGCATTCTGTGATTATGATTTTGTGATTTGCATATCTGAGTTTGAGATAGTACTCTTTTACTGTGTACAGTTATGGAGATGTTGTATACAGCTATGTGTGAGAGTAAAATAGTTTTAAAAACTTAGCAGAGTAAGTGGACCAATCACTTCCTGGATATTCCTTTTAGTACTAATGCACTTTTAGAAGGATTTCTTATTACTTTTCATGTCTCTTGGTAGGAATATCGAACTTTTACTTTGATTTTTCCAACTTTCCTCCACCTTGTTCTGCTACAATTTTGCACTTTCCCTTTGTAACTTCATCAAATTTTCAATGCACATTTGTCTCCTGTGCTCAAGTCAATGAAAAACTTGTAATTTATTTTTTCTTTTTTCAGGGGATTGTGTTATAATTTCAATGTCTCACTTGAAATGAGATACATTTATTATCCAATTGTAACTTCAGTATTTTTTCTTTATAGAATGTCCAGCTCTCTGTATCTATCTTCTCAGACCAAGCTCCTTATGAAAGCTTATCTATTAGTCATGTAGTTTAGCAAAGCTGTTCTCCTGAAGGTCATGATTTTTTTAATTGCTATTTATCTGATTTTAAAATTCACAAATACTGTAATTTCATTTGTACTCTGAACTGCCTTCTAAGAATGTTATTCTCAGCCAGCACTTCCCTCCTAGTTTGAGAGTAACATACAAAACATTTTCTTTTCTGCCTCTAAATCAATTGTTGCAATGGATTCTCAAAGCTTGCTAGACAGAATGAATTCATCTATATTCCTGGAATTGTGTGTGCAGCTAATACCCCTCATCATCATGACCTCTTCTGTTTTTTATTGTGTTGTGTTTTGTTGTGTTGTGTTGTGTTTTGTTGTGCTGTATTGTGTTTTTTTGTTTTTGTTTTCTCCTGTTTTGTTGTGTTTTGTTTCCTTGTGTTTTGTTTTGTTTTTACCTGGATTATAGAATCATAGAATGGTAAGGTTGGAAGGGACCTCAAAGATCATCTAGTTCCAACCTCCTGCCATAGGCAGGGACACCTCCCACTAGTACAGTTCACTCAAGGCCTCGTCCAACCTGGCCTTGAACACCTCCAGAGAGGGAGCAGCCACAACCTCCCTGGGCAACCTGTGCCAGTGTCTCACCACCCTCACTGCAAAGAATTTCTTCCTAACATCCAGTCTAAATCTTCCCTCTGCCAGTTTAAACCCATTGCCCCATGTCCAGTCATTGCAAGACCTTGTCAATAGTCCTTCCCCAGCCTTCCTGGAGGCCCCCTTCAGATACTGGAAGGCTACTCTAAGGTCTCCTGGAAACCTTCTCTTCTCCAGGCTGCAGAGCCCCAACTCTCTCAGTCTGCCCTCATAGGAGAGCTGCTGCAGTCCTCTGATCATCTTCGTGGCCTCCTCTGGACCCACTCCAACACTTCCATGTCCTTCCTGTGCTGGGGGCTCCAGAACTGGATCAATCTGTTAATTCCTTTGTCCACATGATCTTGGGTTTCTGACTTACATAATGATAACTCTGCACAGCAATTTATATTTTCATCACTGCTCAATTTTTCAGCAGAGATGTCTCCATTTGAAATGTTCACTTAGAGCGAATGTATGTACTAGTGATCATCATCCTTTATTCTTCTGCCTGCATTTCTTGAGCAAGCTTTTTCACTTTGTATTAATTTTCTAGTCATACAGATTACCTCAGGAAGTCTCTCTTTTACCAAATGGATCATGGCCTAGCCATATGGAGAGAATATTATCCTTTTTGTTTATTTTCCACATTTCTTGGGTCAATATTCACTTACTTCAGATGTTCAGTATCCATTATCATCTTCCATGTTCCTCCTCTTCTCCTCTGAAGACCACCATTTTCCTTTTTTTTTTTTTTTTTTTTTCCTTCTCTCTGCCTCAGATGGTCTTTGGGATATTCTTCTATTCTATATTCTTCTATTGACCTGATCATAGACAATAAAGACAAGAGTGTAAATGAGACAAGACAAGACTTCTGATAGAACTTCAGGTTCAAACCATTTAGAGAGACATGGTGAAATATTCTAAAGCTGAGAAAGAAGCTTGAAGTGATATCAGCCTGTTGAATTATCTTACAGACTGTCCATAATAGGCAGCAAATAAAGTTTGTATCAGTAACTGTAATTATGTAAGGTCTATTACCATTCTATGATTCTATGATTCTATTTGGTCCTACTTCTAAGATTTGATACTAGAGATGATTAATCTCTCTCCATCCCTGAAATACATTAAACATTCTCTTCCAATATTACAATGAAATTTGGAAGCTTAAACCACTTATGAATAAGTAATTTGCTTCTAGCTTCTAAGTTGTCTTTCATACATTATATTGTATGCAGTTTGGGTAATAGAGGATGGTGTAGTGGGAGGGACAGGTTTCTGAAAGAGGAGTCTCCATGTGAGTGGAGCCTGGTGACCTTATCTTGAATCCAGTGTGCTTCATCCCCCTGAATACTGTGTGAACTCTCTGTGCTGCCTTTCCAGGCTCAAACGTGTGTAAGTTTAAGCTGGGGCAAAGTTAAATGTGGGAGGTCTCCCAGTAACCGTAGCACACTCTTCTCTTTGACATGTAAGCTGTAAGTAAGCTCAGTTAGAAGGGGGGATGCTGTATAATATGCCACAGAGTTGTGGTTGCTAGTGGGAAAAAAAACCCAGCTGTATTTTAGTGACAGAATGTTAAGTGCCTTTCTTCTAGGTTCCATGAACAAAATACAATGTGCAGGTTTCACTTTCCACAAAGCTGAACATGTTTTGACAGACAGGCTGAGAACTGAAACCAAATATCATTTGGGTAAATGAATCCATATGCTCACACTGCAGAAGGCAGATGCTGAACTGCCAAGCTGTAAGTGACTGCGTGGATTTTTAGGCTATGAGTTTCTGCTTCCTTTCTTTCAAAACCAATGCTATGAGAAAGATGAATGGAAAGAATGAGGGGGAAAAGGTTAAACATTACAGTCATGTGGGCTCACACCTTGGCATGCTTGTGTTGCACAACATGGTTATAGAGGAACTGAAGAAAACACCATGAAACTCAGCTCTCAAAATAACCAAGAACTGCAGAAAACCAAACCAAAACAAACAGTTAATATCCTCCCTTCTCTTGAGATCTGTTCTTAAAAATGTGTCTGTTTTCAAGTTTTTGGGTTTATTTTTTAGTACTATGCACTGATATTTGTATGCCTGCTTGAATAAGTTCTATGCATAAGTTTCCTGATGGAAATGCAAACTTATGATTTCATATATTTATAAGATGAATACTCTCCACCTGCAAATTAGTTGGAAAATTAGCATTGTTACATGACATCATTAACTACAGCATCAAAATGTTTTAAAATTTAAACAATTTTGAAATACAATCAGAACATTATTTATTACTGTATTTTAATGAAATTATCCTTTGATATCCATCAATAAAGATATGCCAGGTTGGATGAGGCCTTGAGTGACCTGTACTAGTGGGAGGTGTCCTTGCCTATGGCAGGGGGTTGGAACTAGATGATCTTTGAGGTCTCTTCCAACCTTATGATTCTATGATTCTGTGATTAAGAGGGAAAAACTTACCTGAGGTATATAGATTTATACACCAAATCTGTATGACTGTCAGGTCTGTTAGATCCTTTGTATTGCAAAACCTATATAACTGTGCTTTATAAGAGTTCCAGCTCCCATGACTGTGGCCATGACATTAAATGCCTATTTTCACCTACCCACAATCTACTTTTGAGATATATTAAAAAGGATCACTTGAATTATTTGTCTGGAATACACAGCATAATGCACTCCATGTTTTCTTTATAGAATCATTTGCAAAGTGATCTGAGTTGCTGACTAATACATTGAAAATGCTCATGCTACTTTTTAGGTCACAGAAAATATTAGTTGACAGGGTTATAGAGCAATTTAGCTTTTCATGTAGTCGTAAACATGTGAGGGGTCACTTTTCACAAATACTCTAATGTTTGTTTCCTCATTGGCAGAACAGAAGCTTTTAAAAGAGGATTTAATGATGAAGAATGAATAAAGAACAACTATGCTTCCTGGCAGGAATTTCAGCATGAATTACATGTGTTAAAATTTATGAAACTTTCAACATTTGTGAACATTTTTCATAATAAGCCATCACAGCACACATTAACCTCGAGTGTTATGACCCTATGAATAATAGTAAAGTGAAATTGCTATTTATTTCTGCAATATATAGCCAGTGGCAGAAAGTCTCCAGGTTATGGAATAAGAGTAAACAGCTTATTTCAACCATGCCAATCAGCTTTACTTTCCATTACAGTCCTTGAAAGACCAGCAAATTGCAATAAATACTGAAAGATCACTTGAGAGCACTAAAAGAAATGACACAGAACCATTTAATTTCCCATTTACATAATACCAATGTAATATTTTAGCAAAGTGCTTCAAACAACAGTCACAGAAATGTTTTGTTTTGGTTTGGTTTTGCTTTGTTTTGTTTCTATTTTGTTGTTTTTTTAAAGTAAGGCACCAATATTTTCTGCAGACTTTAACAAATTCCTTTTAATTTTGTTCTCTTTCAGGTCACAATCATTCTAGGATTTCTTTTTTTTTTTAAGTAAAGAAAAAATGTTACTTATGCAATTATTTTAGTAAGTGAATTTCTGGTGGAAAAAATTAGAATCATAGAATCATAGAATGGTAAGGTTGGAAGGGACCTCAAAGATCATCTAGTTCCAACCCCCTGCCATAGGCAGGGCCACCTCCCACTAGTACAGGTCACTCAAGGCCTCCTCCAACCTGGCCTTCAACACCTCCAGGGAGGTTGGGGAGCAAAGAATCACCTAACATGATCAAAGATCACGTTGGGTCATTCTGTGCTCCACAACCTCCCTGGGCAACCTGTGCCAGTGTCTCACCACCCTCACTGCAAACAACTTCCTCCTAACATCCAGTTTCAATCTCCCCTCTGACAGTTCAAACTCATTGCCCCTTGTCCTGTCATTGCAAGACCTTGTCAATAGTCCCTCCCCAGCCTTCCTGGAGGCCCCCTTCAGATACTGGAAGGCTACTCTAAGGTCTCCTGGAAGCCTTCTCTTCTCCAGGCTGCAGAGCCCCAACTCTCTCAGCCTGTCCTCAGAGCAGAGCTGCTGCAGCCTGCTGAGCACAATTTTAAGGGACCATAGGAGATGTGGGCAGACCATTGAAATGATTAAATGATTGTTTAACATTTATAAAAAGTTCAGTAATGCATAAAGCCCTCTTCTAAAGCTCTATTTTATTCAAGGAAGGCAAAGTAAATATGAAGTGGCAACTATTTATGCAACAGCAGCAGTAACAAGACCAGGCAGGAGAGTAATTAGGCAGCTGAAGAAACAGTGGTATGGTATAAACAGAAATGAAATAGATTACATTAAATAATTTTACAATTCTCCTACAATTTAGGGCCTTCCTTGCAACAATAGTTGGATTATGTGCACTCATTCTACCTTGAGTAAAAACAGCTAATTTAAATATCTTTTCCTAGACCCAACTATGCAGTAAATACTACACCTGATTTCCTAATACCTTTGAGACATTTTCTGTTCTGCATAGACATCAGACTTTCTGCAGTCCACTGGATCAGATTCCACCTTACTGTATGACACAAATTCCTTCTCGTTATTTCCTACTTTGCCTATCATTGTGTCATCTGAAAATTTTAATCATTAAAGGTGTGATGGAATATTTTAATGAAAAAAATAGATTATAGGCTGTGAAAAGCAGACAATGGTGATGTCTGCTTCACTCATAGGCCTGCTGAAATGTATAAGAACAAGAACACAAATATAGATAAGACAGAGAGTCTCTGTCAGAGTTTGGTGTCTGTGTTCTTCTCCTCGGGCTTCTGCTGTGTAACCCAACTCATCATTCTGCTTCTAACTCCCCCTGGCTGATCCTCCAAACTCACCTTGCATGTAAGGCAGACCCTTAGATAGGGTAGAAGGGTGGTTGGGAGCCCCTCCTGGGGACTCTGATTTCTGTATTATTTTTAACTTGTATATTTCTGTCTATAGCTGTAAATATTGTAACTTATTGTAAATATCTGCTTGTATATTGTGCTAAGCTGTGAATATAAAGCTTCATTCCTTAACTCCTAGCCAGCTAAGTCTAGTCTGGGTGATTTTCATGAGAGAGGGCGACGAGTAACTCCCAAACTATCACAAAGGGCTTTGTATTTCTTCTAGATAACCAGTAAAATGTTGCAGAACATCTAACTTGGTAACAACTTCTACAGAATCCCACTAGGGAAACTGATACTGTGTTTGATGAAAATTCTCTGTTAGCCAGCCATGTTTAGATTAGTCACTACACTAATTATTAATCTACTGGCTGAGTGCTCTGTTGATATTAGATATCCTGAGATTTTCAATCAGAATTCTATGCTGTATTAAGTTAACCTCCTTAAAGAATTATATAACATGCATCATCTCTGCAGTTTCATTTTTTAGCCAAAGTGCTGCCTCAATTCAATCTTTCACCAGTTTTCAGTAAAACTCATTGACAAACATTAAATATTCTACCACTCTTTAATTATTTGCTGATTGCTGGTTTATTTTTTTGCAAACTTTTGCTTGTGAACAACACTAGAGGGGCTAATATGAAGTGACCCAGATCCCTTCAGTGACACTGGCACAGCATTAACACATTTCCCTTTTTGAAGATTCCACACTTGCATCAGTGTCTTCATGAAATGGTTGCCAGATTTGTTCTCCAATGACACTTGAATGCTAAGTTACTCACAGTTGGTACAGGAATAGAAAAGGAGGTGAAGTAATTTGAATAAATTATTGTTCAGTTCTACAAAGTATACAGATGTTTTATACTGCTGAAGAGTGAATATATAAAAAGAAGAGCACAAGAAAATATTTAGCTTCTGTCTTCCATCAGTACTGCAGAATCTAGGAGTATAACAAAAAAACCTAACATTAATAGTGAAAATAAAAATTACTAGTGTTTAAAAAATATCTAGCCTTAAGATGTTGATAAAATACCATTATCCTTTGGATCTGTTGTCTTATCCTCAGACAGACACAAATGTGGATCAAGAGTCACAGGAGGTAACAAAGTAATTTTTCACCCCTCTCAGCCCTAATCAGATGCCACCCCCAAATTGTGGTGATAAACTTGGATATAGGCTTAAATCACAAGCTTAATCAGGAAGTTTTTGTTGTAGGTGGTGAGAGAAAGTAAAAAGCTTGAGTGAAGAGTGATTCAGAACAGAAGCCAATACAGTGGGAAGCAGAATCTATTGCTTTTTATGGACAGCAGGAGCAGGTGAGTCTCCCAGACTGGTCTCAAGGCTACATTGGCTATTTCCAAATGTGTTTTTCAGTATAATACTATGAGAACATTCCAATATAGAAATGTGATGGTATGCAAGAGTGAACTTGGAAGAGTTAGCTGTAAGGAAGCACATCCTCTCTGGGGAGGAAAGAAATTTGAAAGAAAATCCTTATTATTTTATTTTAAATTTTTTCCCCTGGATAGAGGATTTGTGCATTCTTTGCTATCCTATGACAGAAGAAGTAGTTGCTGATGTGGTTTAAGAGTCGCCCCTTCGTGTCTTGCCTTTTTACATGCAAAATGAGAATCGTAACTGATGCATCCATTCCCTGAACCTGGTGGCAGAGCTGTTTTCTCAATGCAGTACAATGTATAAAGAGATCTTTCAGAAGGGCAAAATTTCTGTTTTGATTTAATATTTTAACCATAGAAGATACCTATTGCCATCCTTGAATAAATAACACAAGAATGTCTAGTCTCGCCACTCTGGGGAAAGGCAAAATAAGAGTTTGTTCATTAAAAGCTTTGGGTTATCTATGTGGAGCAGAAACAAATTCAGCTGTCCAACTATGTGACATACACGTGCTATCAAAAGCCATGTTCTCAGAGCTCTTCTTTGATGTTCCTGATACTGTGCTAACTGATATGTTACGCAAAAGAATGCAGATGTGTGTGAAAGGGAGATTCACAGAGCTAGATGCAATGCTTTATTAGTGCAAAACATCTCCAACACTCCATCTTGGTAAGTGTCCTAACTGGTTGAAAATGTTCTCTCAAAAGTGTGCAGGAGGGTGTGTAGAAGCTGGGGCAATGATTGCTGAGCCACAGAGGTAGCCACAATATTAACAGACTGCAATTGTAAGTACAATAAACTGAATATATATTTGGGAGATATCTCTTTGCTGGCTTCTTACTGTTTTAACAGTTTCCTATGTAAAATAGCCCAACAGTTTCCATTTTCTTCTGTGAGTAATGGTAATGGAGGGGTAATTAATTGATTGTGAGGTGGCATTTTCAAAATTAATATTGTTTATTTATTTTGGTATTCAAAACTCTCACCACCCCTGACCACTATTTTAAAATGATAATTAGGTTCTCTGCAATGGTCGTGGATACATTATGCAAAGGAATAACTGGAACTAGAAATAACTAGCAAAAATATATAAGCATTAATTGAACTGGAAGAGAAGGTTGTTGTGGTCAGGGTACCACTTGCAGTCAATACTCCGCTTGCCCACTAGATGGACTCAAGGAGCTCCTTTCTGCTTATGGCAGAAGGCAATGGTGGGTTACAAGAGGCTTGAAGTACTTACTCACAAAATACTATTTATTGACTTGCGGGCCTAGCTACAGCTTCAGACAGTACCCAAACGCTTTCAGGGAATTCTCTCGGTGTCTTGTCAGCCGTTAAGACTTTTGACTCTTCCCAGGATTCACAGAGTGCTGTGGAAAGGAAGCAATCTCTGACCTGGTCCTGATATCTTTGGACAATCTGTATGTCCAGGACTTCCTGGCTTGGCAGGAGACTTTCAGGTGTAGGCAGGATGTCTTGCATTGTGCAAGCTTGGCACAACGTCACGCTGGCTATGCAGGCCTATTGTGTGGAGGCATTTAGAGCCTGTTCCTGGTAAACTCGAGGCAGGCAGTTTCCAGAGAGTTCATGATACACTGAGGCAGTGAGCAATGGCAGCAGGCAGTAGCAAGAAAGCATGAATAGAATGGCAGAGCACATTGTGCTACCTATGCATCCCTTTTTATCAATACAGCCTGAGACTAATGGGCCTTTGGACACAGAATAGCCAATCAGAATGGCAGGTAGCCAAGCCTGACCATATTAGGTGAAGCCATAGGCTTGCTTTACCCAAATGTGGGCAGAACACAGCCCTGCACAAGGCAGGCACAAGCTAAGGTGTGTACCTTGTTTACCACAGGAGCAAAACAAGTCTGGGCAAGCCAGGGTCCACAGACTCAGTGGCTCCAGGTTCTTTGTTCTCTTCTTTGTTCTTGTTCCCACAGTTCCTTCTCCCCACAGCAGAAGGAGGAGAGCAGAAAAACATTTTTGGGCAATCCAGGACTTGTATAGGCCTATTTTGGCCTGCTTAGGCCTACCACGACAGTAACTTTGGGCGTATTTCTCCTGGTAGATCCATTCCTAAACTGTACTATAATTCAATACAATTTGTGTTTAGGTCTCATCAAAATTGACTCTTTTTCTATTTGGGTAATGTTTGTGAGAAGTTTGTAATTATCTCACACTCAAATTGACATCAGGAAATAATCCTTGGTCTGTTGTTTATGACACAATGCTTTGTCAACAGAAATCTGTGTTAAACTGACCAATTGAGTTTCCCCTCTTCATTTTTCACTTTCTAGTATTTCTCACAACTACTTCTACAAAGTGAAGAAGCTATAAACCTCCCCTCACATTATCTACAGGCACAGAATGTGGCAAGTTAGCAAATTAATTTTACGATTTCTGTGACAACCTACCTCTTTACCTGCTACTAAAATGCATCATCCATAATGATTTAAGGCACTGACTTTAAAACAGCAATTAAATTTCATGGCAGCCATGGTGAGGAGGTGACAAGAATCTACTTACAAGCACAGGATGCTCCTGACTTGTTTTAACTATGTTAGCTTTACTAACATTTGTATTTTTACAGAAGTTGTTTTCTCTTCTCTACAGTCTGCCTTTTCCCACAGANATGGCAGGGGGTTGGAACTAGATGATCCTCGAAGTCACTTCCAACCTTACCATTCTATGATTCTATGATTCTATGATACTACATTCCAGATCAGAGCAACTTACAGATTCAAGAGAAGGCACAGAGCTTCAGCCACACACAATGCTGTTTGAATTCTGATTAAATCAATCAGCCTAGATGGTGAAAATGTTTACCACAGTCCTATTATTACACTGTGCTCAAGCCTTTGGTTTTGAGATACCTCAGTATGCTTAATCACATAACAAAACCAGCACTTGTGCGCAGTCAGAAAATGTATTAAATTGCACAAGAGAAAAAGAATCAAAACAAAGATGTAATTTAGCTAGAAATTGAAATGCAGAATCTTTTGCAGGGCAAGCATATTCACTACTTTTGGAGATGTTTTTACTGGACAAAGGTATCTTGTTAAAGCCTCTTATTTTCTTAAGCAGTTCTAAACAGTTAAAAAAAAAATTGTTTTCCATTATGAATTGGGAATCTGATAATTTTTCCCTACCTTTGAAAACAATTTAAAATATACAAAAGTAAAAGGAGAGAGACCAATGGTGGGGGAACTGCAACTTGGAGTAAGTGTTCTCAGGACAAAATTTTCTCAGCCAGAAACATATGCTTCAACAGCTGCTACCTTGATTTTTCTTCCAGACTGAAAGAAAAGTGGCTGGGCCCTGCAATGCTACTGCTCTTTCTCAGCAATAACCCACTTTGAAGAACCATCACTTTTTCTTGTCTTAATGCCAGGTGATACACTAGGCCTTCAAATCATGCAAAAGAGGGGGAACTTCATACGAGATACATGTTGTTATGCTCTGCTTTAGCATTTAAAATGATCCCATAAATCCAGGAGCTGGAGTTTTGAGAAGACTATGTGCACATCAAACCCAAGAGATCTGGCAATTGCAAATACAACAGACTCTCTGTCAAAGGGAAATATCTGATTCTTTTTTAAATCTAAAATAGCTTCCGCTCTGATGGAAATTCCATCTGTGCCTGGATCAAAGATATGAAAGCAAATTGGAATTTTCCTCCACACTTGTAAAAAAACCTTGTAAAAATAGAAGTTTAAGCTCAAAAGCCTATACAGTGGAAAAAATGTCCTTGTACTTAAGCAGGGTCTTTGCATGCACAGACAGTGTCTTGATTGACAGACACATAGAATCATAGAATGGTAAGGTTGGAAGGGACCTCAAAGGTCATCTAATTCCAACCCTCTGCCATAAGCAGGGACACCTCCCACTAGTACAGGTCACTCAAGGCCTCATGCAACCTGGCTTTGAACACCTCCAGGGAGGTTGTGGAGCACAGAATCACCCAACGTGATCAAAGATGTGCATGGGGCACAAACATTCTAGCAGTGCTATTGCAGAGGGAGCTGCCTGGTTTTCTCAGCAAGGTTGCTTTTTCTTTACTCCTGACTATTCAGGTTTCCTTTGCCATCCTTCTTCAAGCAGCAATTTTCCAAACACCAGAGCAGAGAGCACTAGGTTGTCATGGAGCACTGGATCTCCCCAGGGAGGTTGTGGAGTCTCCTTCTCTGGGGACTTTCAAGACCCATCTGGATGCATTCCTGTGTGACCTGCACTAGATTATTGTCCTGCTCTGGCAGGGGGGCTGGACTCGATCAATGATCTCGGGAGGTCCCTTCCAACCTCTAACATCTGTGATCCTCTGATCTACTTAGTCAACATTATTGCTCTCTGCAGCACCTAAGATTTTCTTTGGAGGCTTCTCTATCCAAGGCTGCCTTGTGTAGCTTATGTAGGCACATGTTTTTGAAGACAGGACTGATTCAGTTACAAATGGCAAGAACTACACCTCTAAGAGAAGAATTCCCTGTTGCATTACCAGACCTGTAGGTAAATGTATGCTGTAGTATATGAGATAGCTTGCTACTGTAAATACAAATGAAAAGCAGACAGAAAAGGAGAGAAAAACATTTGAGACACTGTATAGATTGGAAATGTAAAGGGAACATCTGGTACAGATGAACAGCAATCAGGAAGTTATGATTGGGGACGAAAAGAGAGAGAGAATGTTACAATCAATTGTATAAAATGAGTTTTTCAAGCAACCAAAGTTACAGCACTCTGAGCCTGGGGAAGTGATTTGTTCAAAGCACAGGGGAGCATGGAGTTAGCCCAAGCCAAAGAATCTGCTTGGATCAAGATCCTTCTTAGTGAATGTAATGTGAAGGTCATTCATGAACCAATGCATTCCAAATGCAGATGGATTTGTGGGCAGCATTATCTGGAAACCTCAAAAATAACCTGAATGAAACACAGCTTAGTTTCAGAGGAAGGAGCTGGCAAAGGAGGAGGTGGAGGTATTTATATACATGTTGTGAGAATGGTATGCAAAAATCTTTCTCACCATTAAGACACGTTTCTGTGTATTTTGATTCTTTTGTTTGAAGTACTGTTTTATTGGTACTTGAAAAGTCTGTTTGCTTCTCTTGGATATGCATTTTATAGATTTCTTCTTGGATATTTCATCCCTTTGGAACATAAAAAGCAAGTGAAGTTTCCTGACATTATTGGCTAAGCAAAGGAATGTGAAGTTCAAAGCAAAGCCTATTCTGATGCTGACTGCAGCTACTGCAGCTAAGGCTCACTTTAGCTGACTGTCCTGAAGGTTTGCAGAGCAACAACCTTTTGGACAACTTCTTTCGCAGCCAAATCAGGCTGCAAAACATTTATTAGTTACATAATTTGTTGTCTTCTACTTCAGCTGCATGGGATGAAAACACAAGCAGCTGAATTAGTGTCTGCAATTCAAATATCAGAACTGGAAGGCAGATTTTGATGATCAGAGATTGCCAACTTATAAGGGAATGCTATTCCTTCAAAATACCTTTTGATTTTAGAATCCTGGAAAGGGTACAAAGAGCAAAGAGTGAATGAATACCCATCTTTTCAAGAAGGGCTACTTAAATAGGACCTCAGGTCATCCATCCAGACAAAATGTCAAAGCAAATGTGTTAAACATGGTGATAACATATAATAAGAAAAACCATTTCACTCAGAAAATACCTATTTATGTGGTATGAGGCTCTGGGGAAGCAGGTGATCATAAAAAGAAAAACTACATTGTAGTGTAAAAGCAGAAGATGGCTGAGTTAAGGTTGAAAGAACACTCAAATTCTGGCATTTCATGTGTTGAGAGCCCTGAATTTAAGACCTATTGTAATGGTATCCAGTCCATATAGATCTGAAACACAGAAATACAAAAGAACAAAGCTGCAGCTGGAAGGAGGGGAAGCAGATGGCTTTTACCCACATAGAAAAATTGTCCCAATTGACAGAAAATATTCACCACAAATTGGGCATGGAAGCTGAAATGTCATGTTTCTCAGTGACTGAAAGCTAGAGATAGCTAAAAAGTAAAATCACTGAAGAATCATAGAATCGTAAGGTGAAGGAGACCTCAAGGATCATCTAGTTCCAACCCCCTGCCATAGGCAGGGACACCTCCCACTAGTACAGCTCACTCAAGGCCTCCTCCAACNCACACCTCTGCAGCCTGTCCAGGTCCCTCTGGATGGATCCCTGCCCTCTGGCAAGTCAACTGTGCCACACAGCTTGGTGCCATCTGCAAACTTGCTGAGGGTACTCTCAATTCCTCTGTCCATGTCACTGCCAAAGATGTCAAACAGCACTGGGCCCAGCACTGACCCCTGAGGGACACCACTTGGCACTGGTCTCCAGGTGGGCATTGTGCCACCACTCTCTGCATGTGACCATCCAGCCAATTCCTTATCCAGCAGTGCTCCACCCATCAAGTTCATGTTTTTCCAGTTTGGTGACCAGGATGTCATGTGGGACAGAGTCAAATGCCTTACTCAGGTCCAGGTAGATGACATTAGAGAATTAGTTCTGTTCTAACTGGGACTAGGTCACCCATGGCTGAGCTGCTCTCTGAAGGCATGCACTTCTCCCTGCTGTCTGCAGGGACATGGGAAATTTGTGACCTGACAGAACATGCTCACTGTGTATGAAAACTTGAGAGGTGTTGCCACCAGATTCTCAACAACTTTATACTGAACTGCAGACTTCACTGTTGTACTTACAGGAGGCTGGCAAAACCTCTGCTGTGATCATGTCAGTGCCTCCGCCTACATCTCAATGCCAAGTTTTAAGCCTTTTGGAAATGGCAGCATTCCTGTTGGAATTTTATGTTCAACTCTAGAGAGCAATCATTTGTAAATTATGTGTAAACCAAAACGTTTCATTGTCAATTTATGAAAGAAACTGGTGTATTATTTTGTAACTTTTATGTCAATGGATGAATTTAAACAAACTCACACAGCATGTACAGGACACCTAATCTTTCAATGTACTTACTAACTTCAGTAGAGCACTGATGTTGGCACCAATTTACTGACTGAGAGGGGAGAGATTTACCTTGCCACACATATCACACATTCACCTTTCAACTGGGGTTTTGAAACAGCTTTTCATATAACAGTCCCCTATAAACTGGAGGGTTACATCATATTATCACTCTTGTACAATTTTCTGTGCGCCATTTCTAGTTTTCACAACTGGAACTTTTTTGAACACACAACTGCAATTATTTTGTCACCTAGCAAGTTGTCAAAAGACATCTCCTCTGTGAGGTGCAGGTATCTGTGAAGCTGAGGACAGCTTCAGAGACAGTATCACTGACCCAGTGTTTTGGTCCTGTTTAACACCCTGTGGTGCAGAGCTTGTGTGCTGGTTTCAGGCTAATTGGAATATTTTGATGGAGAAAATTAGATTATAGGCTGTGAAAACCAAACAATGGTGATGTCTGCTGCACTTATAGGCTTGCTGAGATGTATAAGAACAAGAACACAAACACGGATAACACAGAGACAGAGACTGTCTCTCTAGCTTTTTGTCTTCTCCTCTCTGCTAACCTAACTAACCACTCTGCTTCTAACCTCCCCTGGCCAATCCTCCAAACTCACCTTGCACGTAAGGCAAACCCTGGGGTAAGGTAGAGGGGTGAAAAGAAGATGGAAGGGTGGTTGGGAGCCCCTCTTGTGGACTCTGATTTCTGGGAGGGGAATTGTGTTTCTGTATTACCTTTAACTTGTATATCTCTGTAACTGTTCCTGTCTATTGTGTATATCTCTGCTTGTATATTGTGCTAAGCCGTAAACAGAGCTTCAGTCCTTAACTTCCAGCTGGCTGAGTCTAGTCTGGGGGATTTTCATAGAGTGTAGGGGGACAGGGAACTCCCAAACCATCATGGCCTGACTGTACTTAACACTATTCTTTCAGTCTTCATCACCTTGTACATTGATGTGGACAAGGTAGATCAGGAGGCAGCTGAACGTCCATGCTATTATCTCCACCTTCCCCAAATTCTCCTCTTTTGAGTGCTTTTGCCAACATTATTAGAACTCGATGTTTGTTTTTTTCTCTTTCCTCCACCCCTCCACCTCACTCATTTCTGTTTACGTTGTGAGAGAAGATGAAAGAGATGATTTCTTCCTGTCAGTCCACACAACATAGCTAGGGAAGGGAGAGGTAAAAACTCTTGGTGGTTATTAAGGGGCCTGCTGTTGACAGAAGATGCGATTCAGGGCTTCCTAATGCTCTCATTAACAGTGCCCAAAATCTCTGCCGCATAAACCCACACATGCTCTGGAGCCAGCTTTTCATGGGCTGACAGAAGAATGGTGTGATGGTTTGGGAGTTACCCTTCCCCCCACACTTTATAAAAGCATCCAGACTAGACTCAGCTGGCTGGAAGTTAAGGACTGAAGCTCTATTTACAGCTCAGCACAATGTACAAGCAGAGATATACACAATAGACAGGAATAGTTACAGACATAGACAAGTGAAAGGGAATACAGAAACACAATTCCCCTCCCAGAAATCAGAGTCCCCAGGAGGGGCTCCCAACCACCCTTCTACCTTCTTCCCACCCCTCTACCTTACCCCAGGGTTTGCCTTACATGCAAGGTGAGTTTGGAGGATGGGCCAGGGAGGTTAGAAGCAGAGTGGTTGGTTAGGTTAGCAGAGAGGCCAGAAGCTCCCAGAGAGACAGAGATGAGACTCTCTGTGTCTGTGTTATCTATGTTTGTGTTCTTGTTCTTATACATCTCAGCAAACCTATGAGTGAAACAGACATCACCAGTGTTTGCTTTTCACAGCCTATAATATAATTTTTATTAAAATCTTCCAATTAGCCTAAAACCAGCACAAAGGGCATGGGTTCCTATTATTTTATTACTAAAGCACTGAGGTGTTTGAGTGTTATGTGGAAAAGCAGATTTTGACAGTATGGAAGAAGATATGAAGATAGTATGTGAGGGAAGAGGTAAAAATCATTACTCACCTTTATCATAGCCAAAAGTCTGGTAACTATTCCATCATTTGCCAGCATCCTAAATGCTGACAGGCTAAAATGGCTGATTCAAATCTCCACTTATGCAGGGACTTCTGCTTTACATCTGAGTGAGCAAACCCCAGCTCATGCTTCCTGCAGGTACTTCTCTTTGCATATCCCTTGATGCTGCTCTGTTTTCTTATCTTTGCAAAGGTGTCTTAAACTGCAATGTATTTCACATTTGTTATTGGATTTGTTCTATTTATCTGGCAGCAACTGAGGTTGAAATTAGTTGTTAAGTACTGAGACAGCATTAGAGACACTTATGCAAACAAAAGTGATCTAAGATGGCTGAAGCCAGTGAGATAGACAGTAAAAGTGGAAAAATCATCTTTATCAAGTACCTTCATAGACAGACCTTTGTCAAGAGTGATCATTCACAGTATGTGGTAAATGTGCAAAGTACTTTATGGAAACACTTTCCTTGAAAATATTCATGCTTCAAACAATTTGACTTTCAAGGAGAAAATATTTTCTAGAAAATATACCATAGAGGTGGTGTGAATCTAAACAACGAAGGGATTGGTCCCAAGACTTTAGGACTTCAGGAAACTTGGTAAAAATCCCCCAGAATCCAAAGACAAGCTAATAACCTTAAGTTAATAGCCTACACTTTTGTCATATTATGAGGTATCCAGATTATCTAAAATTCAGTGATTTGCTTAAGTATAACTTAAGTCTGTGCACTAAACTGTCTAAATCTCTAAACTGAAGTATTAGTAACCTTTCAAACTTGTATTTGTTGATTTCTTATGATGGGACATTTGCTGGCACCTCTGAGTCATCTGCATCCACTTCCATACTGGTACTTCCCATTTCTTCTTGCTCATCCTGGGAGGTGATAATGCCCAGTGTCTCTGAATATTGTATGAGAGGCATTTATTCTTGAAATGTATAAACAATGCCTGCAAATACAGTGAAGCTTTGTGCTAGGTGCTCTGTTGGTTTGCTTAGTTTAGGCAACCATAAGTGGACTGTCTTTTCCCTGAGTCTAAAACTGAGGTTATTGTCCAGTCTGCTAAACACCCTGTTGAACTGGTTTAAAGAAAGCAGATATTTCTCATCTAGGAAGACTTCAGACCATGAAGGGCTAAACATTCCTGAGGATGCAGAATTGTGAAGCTAAATAAAGTAACGGTTTGGGTATCAGTTGAGTTTGTAATGCAAAGATGCTCTAGGATTAAGCAAGCTCCATAGCTGAAGTGGGGGAAAGGGGCAGCCTCCCACCCAAGGAGCTCTGCTGGGCAAATAAAGTTTGACTCAATGAACAAAGAGAAAACTCTGAGAGGCCTTTTAAAATCTGCTCTGGAATTTGTGTTCTGTGCTTTGAGAAGAAAAACTCAGACCCTGGACTTCTGAGCTCTGAAGAAAGAAGAATAGCTAATAGTGAGTTGGAGAGGCCCTGAAACAGTTTCAAAAAATAAAGAAATGAGGAAAATAATTGTCATCATGATCTCATAAAAAAAACAAAACCAAAACCTACAACAATAACAAAATAACCACAAAACCAAAACCAACCCAAACAAAAAAAAAAAACCCAAATCCGAAACCAAAAAACACCCAAACCCAAAACCAAACCAAAACCAAAACCAACAACAACAAAATAACCACAAAACCAAAACCAAACCAAAACAACAAAACAAAACAAACCCCAAAAACAAACAAAAAACCCCTCAAAACCAAACAAAAAACCAAAACCCAACCAAAAACCAAAACCAAACCAAAATCCAAAACCAAAACCAAA
>WBNM01043825.1:32515-51666 GCA_013399055.1 Ramphastos sulfuratus | reverse complement strand
AAAAAAACCCAAACAAAAAACCCCCAAACCAAACCCAAACCCCCCAAACCAAATCACAAAACCCCCAAAACAAATCACAAAAACCCAAACACCCCCTTCACCAAATAAAAAAAAAACCAACTTGGTGAATACAACTGAGCAGAGAAAGACCTTCCTAGTGCAGGTAAGATGACTTGTAGTATCCTTGGCCATGACTTATTAATTGAGCTAAGTGCTTGTCACACTTTAAAGAACTGTTAAAAATGTAAGTGAAAATAACCAGATACTACATACTGTATTTTTTTTCCTATCAATTTAAAAGAATTCCTATAGCAAAGAGTTATTTCTAACCTTTGTTATGTAATAAAGATAAATAATCTTGTTAAGTATAACGTATATTTATATTTTTCATTGACAACATTTTTAATTTCTCCATAATTTTCAGCTTTCACGATGTTCTATTCAGCATTTGCTACCAGACAATTTTGCAGAGTGTCAGAACAAAGCTGATGTAAAATTCTTCTTTCTCAGAGCCAGCCTAACATGAACTCAGTTATGTTTATCAGTACAGTTTCTTGTTGTTGATTGTTTCAAATGCCAGAGCTCTTTTAAATATCACTAACATTGCCAAAGCCTCATTTAAACATGTATTAGTGAGGTAATCCTTCAATCATAAGCTTGCCACTAAGACATAAGTGGAATGATTACTGACATTCTGTGCCCTTTTCAGAATTACCCAAGGGAAACAATATAATGAATATCTTGGGCTCAGCAGTGACCCCAGACTCTTCATAGGAAAGTAAAGGGAAATAAACTAAAATTATGTCAGCAGCTGATTTCTCTCCTTTCCCCTCTTTTACTTTACTTTAGAACAACTGTTAAAAGTGTTAAATTCAGAAAGTATCTTTCTTTGGGTGGCTGCACTTCTCATTAGTTACATCTTTATGGGGGAAGAAAAGTAACAAAGTATGACATCTGGTCTAAATTATGGTCAATTTGTATGATTCTTGCAGGAGATCACTTGTACTAACCCTAAAAATGCTCTAATTGTCAGTTTGAAGCTTGATTTGCAATAGTGCTACAGGCAGCAGCATGTCCTGATGAGATGTTAAGATATAAAGATTGTCCCAGTGCCAAGTTCAATGTAATATAAAATAAAAATCAATAAAATGCATTCTACATCTCAAAAATGTAGCTGAATACATCCTGCAAATCAGCTGAACTTGTATGTTGAGCTGGGTAGGCACAATGCCAAGCACAGCTCCAGGCTGGGTGGTGAATGTATGAGAGCAGCCCTGAGGAAAAGGACCTTGGGGTCTGGGGTGATGAAAAGCTCAACATGAGCCTGCAGTGTGAGTGCAGCCCAGACAGCAACCGAGTGCTGGGCTGCAGCAAGAGCAGTGTGGGCAGCAGGGCAAGGGAGGGGATTCTGCCCCTTTGCTCTGCTCTCCTCAGACCCCACCTGGAGTCCTGTGTGCAGTTCTGGAGCCCCCAGCACAGGAAGGACATGGAAGTGTTGGAGCGGGTCCAGAGGAGGCCACGAAGATGCTGAGAGGGCTGCAGCAGCTCTGCTGTGAGGACAGGCTGAGAGAGTTGGGGCTCTGCAGCCTGGAGAAGAGAAGGCTTCCAGGAGACCTTAGAGTAGCCTTCCAGTATCTGAAGGGGGCTACAGGAAGGCTGGGGAGGGACTATTGACAAGGTCTTGCAATGACAGGACAAGGGGCAATGGGTTTGAACTGGCAGAGGGGAGATTTAGACTGGATGTTAGGAGGAAGTTGTTTGCAGTGAGGGTGGTGAGACACTGGCACAGGTTGCCCAGGGAGGTTGTGGCTGCTCCCTCCCTGGAGGTGTTCAAGGCCAGGTTGGAGGAGGCCTTGAGTGACCTGTGCTAGTGGGAGGTGTCCCTGCCTATGGCAGGGGGTTGGAACTAGATGATCTTTGAGGTCCCTTCCAACCTTACTATTCTATGATTCCATGATTTCAAGCAATGCTGTAGCTAGTTACCCTGGATTCATAAGAAGCCTCCATTCAGATTGCTTGCTTTCTGTTACTGCTTTCTAAATAAGGCATCTTTTAAAATATGCTCAAACTGGCCACTGCCAAATTATATGAAATTTGAATAGTTCCTATTGCCACAAAAGCTTTGAAAATGCATATTAACAACAGCCACAACACCTGTGAAGCCAGGCAGTTATTTTTACAGACAAGTACCCTGGGCAATAAAATGATGTGTCCTGCCAGATGCTCATTTGCTCGGCACAGGTCAGGCTGTGTCAGACATCAGCACAGGGATGTGCTGCGCTCCTTGCTGCGTGACCCTGGCTGCAGTGGGATTGCAGGTGACCAAAGGCAGAAGCAACAAATGTAGTCTGAGCCTGAGGGGCTCCTGACATCATTGCCTGTGTGGGCATACTCAGTGTCACTGAGCAGCACTGATGCAGCATGTAAGGAGGAGAAATATAATTTTACAATGGGCAAAACTTCTGTGTGAAAAATGCTCCTGCTAGGTCCTGCATGATAACAGTTTCCTAGCTGAAGGCTTGTAATTCTTTCTCGCTCTGTTTTGCTTCTTTTGTCTATAAGCAGGTTTCTATTTTTTTTTTTTTTTGAGGGCCCATTTCACCACTACAGTGAATCCCCTGGAACTACTCAAGTTACCTCAGGTAAAGATTTGTTGGCATGATCAGTGGCAAGCTGTAACTCTGTGTAGTGGTCTGTAGATTTCTGTAGCGTGGAAAACCCTCTACATTCCTTGAAGGGGTGGCTGTAGCATTATTCCAGTTGTTCAGATCATCCAGACTCCTCACTTACTAGAAGTTCTGTGTGGAACTCTACTTTCTCCCTCTTTTTATTTCAGCTACTTTGCTGCCTGTGAAAGTGCTTCCCTGCACTTACTTGTGTCTGAAGAAGCATCTGTAGGAAACTCATACATTTAAAACCAAGAGCCTCATCTTGGCAACATTAGCGTAAATATGATGTTATGAATTGAACCACACTGAATGATGTAATTGAATTTGCACCACTGAAAATAATATCTACAGTTAAACTTTTGAGTAGTTTTTCATGTTTACTCTCTTCCTTTCAGGCTTTGGGCCAGTTACTGCCTTCTGGATTAGTGCATGTGATGGTTTGAGGCTAATTGGAATATTTTAATGAAAAAAAATATATTATAGGCTGTGAAAAGAATATAGCTTCATTCTTTAACTTTCAGCTGGCTGAGTCTAGTCTGGGTGATTTTATAAAGTGTTGGGGGACAGAGAACTCCCAAACCATCACAGTGCAGGAACATCAAAGTACACAGATACAAGGAATTAGCTGAATCAAAATTTCCAGTTACCTGTACCTTACAATTGATCTAGAACCATCTACAGAATATTTGTACCACAAGCCAGCTGCCACCAAAGCCAAAAGGATTTCTTGCAGCAAGAGGTAATCTGACGGATAGAGAGCAGCAGATAGACTGTGTTTGGTATACAAGAGTACAAGAAGTAGAAAGTTAAGAAGCTAAAATCATGATTGGTTACAAATGCTTGAAGTTTTACTGAATGTGCACATGCTTACACCTGCACACTGAGGTCGTCAGTGATCCATCATACATTTTGCTTTCTTAGTAGAAGGTGGCAAAGGGCTGGAGAGAAAAGAAAAGGGAAGGGAAATTTTTAATTATTTTGAAATTAAATCTACCACTTCCCCCCCGCCCCACACCGAGTGAAAACTGAAGCTGTCTTTAAGATAACTCTATNCAAAGTGTGGGGGGCGGGGAACTCCCAAACCATCACAGAGGAGCTACTTAGGACATACTCAGCTGTGGTGGGTAGCAACTTATGCTTTTAAGTATTACAATTCTGTTTGATAAAGCATGTGCTTCATGAAGTGGGTAAAAGTCATGAAATCTGACTGCCTCATTTTTGTGAGTGAGTTTTTACAAATAATACTAGAATAAAATAGTAGCGGTAGGGGGAGAAATGATAATAATAGGAAATAATAATTTTGTAGATTATATTTAGATCCAGATTTAGGATCGTCTCAGTTTTTGTCTGGAATTGATTTACATCCTATTCAGGACACAGTTTACCTTTCATAGCATTTTCACATGCCCTTCCAGTGCTCTGCATTGATGGTGCATGATACACTTTCAAATATGTTTCAGTGTTATTCATCCCACCTGACAGGATGCACCTAGCCACCAGTTAATTAAACTGCTTCAGGAGAATTGCCCTAAACTTTGGGCAAATTTTAACTGAGCTCAGGATTTTTGCTCTGTAGCTTAAGAATCTGTCACTGAAATGTGTGCAGCTCCCAGAATTACATCCTCTTTTTCTGTATTCATTTCTTGGATTGTTTCCTCTTTTCTCAATGCAGTAGCAGCTGGATGCACTCCTGGCTGGCTGCACCCTGCACTTCACACAGCTGCCTCCATGGCTTTTATTAATGTTTTCCATTTCTCATCCTGTTTTCTCACTGATGACTCTGGCAAAAGACCCATTCTCTCAACTGGAGTTAAAAAAAAAAAAACAAACAACAAAAAACCCCCCAAAAAACCCAAATCCAAAACAGCCATCTCAAAATAGCTAAGAGAGGCTTTTGGCTCAGATGCACGAAAGCAAAATTAGTGCCTACTGCAGCATGCTTATGTGCCTCAGAATAGGTTGCATACTAGAAGGCATCAACAGAGCTTTGTGACTACTGATATTTTTTTTTAAAGTTTATCAAGTTAATAAGGATTCCCTTGCTCAGTGGTGCTTTGCTGGTTATGAAAGTAATTGTGAGGCCACTGCTTCCCTCCAGGTGTCACTGCCCTCCTGAGTCCCAAATCTCAGGACAGAGGCAACCAATTGAGCCATCAATAAATCTATATCAAGTTGGAGCATGAAGAATCTAATAGCTGATTTCATTACACCGAAGTGGCAAGGCATAAGCTGCCTGGTTTGAGGAATGGGATTGATTTCACCAAGCAAAATAAAACCAAATGTAATATTAATCAATAATCTGAGACAAATAATTGTCAGCCTGTTAACTTGGTTTTTAATTTTGGAAAACATTTTGTCATTAGCTCGAATTCTGGACTGGTTCTGTCCTTGTGAGCAATGCATTTCAGGGAGACCTGCTTTAAGTTTGACATTATTCTTTTAGAGGCAAAAGTCTGTAAATGAAGGAATTATAGACACAATTAAATCCACTCATAATTAGTCTTTTTTTCCCCTTTCAACAGGGCAGTAACAATGAGCAATGCTAGCTATTTCTTAAGTCCCATTTAGTTAATGGAATCATACTCTTGGTTTGTTTTTATAACATTTTAAAAATTGATTTCTGCCCCACCAGTCCACCAGGCAGCAGCTGCCATACAGGGAGACTTTAAAGTGCTTTTATGTAAGATGAAATGGAACCATTGGAAAGGCTCTACCCCCTTCAATGAAGTCACATTTTACAGCCAAATACCTCTATCTACGACTTCTGGATAGGTTGGACATTTTGACATCTATAAATCAACTCTAAAGCTGTAAGTGATTGAAGTTAAGGAATTTATCATCCCTAGAAGAGTTCTTCTAAAGTTGTTACGATTCACACATGCCTCTGGAAGGCCTTGTGTATATTACAGGACCACAAATTTTGAGGCACAGTGTTACACAGACAAAGGATTCAGTTGGTGCATTAAACATCTTGAGCAGACTGTTACAGAGAACAATTTTTAGCTGTGTTTGCTTGATACAGTTTTCAAAATCGTATTTTTCTGTGTAACCTGAGAAATCCCAGTGATTAGACAAAATGCAACATCATTCTCTTCAATTACAGCAAACACCCAGGATACACAGGTGCTAGCAGTGATGCAGAGAAGAAAGACACCAATGGGAAATCATTATCTGAGTTAGTGGGTGCATGTGGGAGATGGAGCTCTTCTGGTGCTGCCTTGTCTTTATGAAAGTTGAAGAGAAAATGTGGTATTTCTCATTGTGCCATTGAAAGGAAACAATATTATGTAAAGGATTGCATCCTATAGCTGCTGCAATTACAGCAGTCATAGAAGCAGGGAGCACTTGACCCCAGTTTTCCCAATGGCAATTGGTAGGATGATCTAGAGAGAGAGAGAGAAGAGAAAGGAAAGCATACCAGATCTAATTTTGTATGTTTCAGAGGGCAGAGAACATCTTGTCTGTCAAATACATTTTTGATAAAAGTGTCCCTGCAAAACAAGAGATAATTACAGGGCTGTGCTATGTGTGTTTGTTTTCATGGCTCCTACACTCCATTTCCTATAGTGTTCATGATGCAGCACAGCAATTTGTTGTCTCATGGTAGCTGTCCAGTGACAGCTGTGTCAAGTTGCAAGGTTCAGCTCAAACCTCCAGCAGCCAGGATCCTTGCTGAAAAGGTTGTCTGCCTGCTTTTGGCTGAAGAGAGCTGGCAGATGTCAGGACATTTTGCCATGAAGCTCAAGAGTGTTTTCTGCAGAGAATGTGAGATGGCACAAAAGATTTAAAGAAATAAGCTTCAAGTTGATATTTGGAGGCTTTATTTTAATGATTTGGTTACAAATAAAATACATTCTATATTTAAAATATTTGAGATAAAGAATAAAAGTTTTTAAAAAGAGCCTGAAGTCCAGTGATTTTTCTCTGCAAAAGAAAATGCTTTTAAATTGCTGTCCTCCAAAAAGCTCTACCCAGACTCAATGTGCATTGTTGATGTTTGTTTTGAACATACACTAAACAGCTTGTGCTACTTTTCACTGCTTATGAGAGTCATACAAGAGCCAAATGTTTTCTGTTTTGATTTTATTTTATTTTTTCTGTCTTTGTCTGGAACAGTAGAAGCCCTCAGGAGCTGAGAGCGGAGGTTGCTGCAGCTCTCAGAGAGGAAATTAGCATCAAAGTGATGCTCTTGGGTGGCAAGGAGAGCACCCAGAGAGGCTGAGCAGTTCCTGTGAATTAGTTTTTGAGAGATTGGGTATCTCTATGTGCTTTCTTGTTTGCTTTCTTCTTTGAAGCTTTCATGACTCCAAAGCTGGATATCCCATGTTTCTCTTCCCCATGCCAATCTCTTCCTTCACAGATGTTCAGTTCCCATTAGTCCTACCACTGCCTCAGGCAACTACTATGTTTTGGAATTGTTATTTTCTCTGTTTCTCCATTCAAGGAGAAATCTAAAACTGTTTTTGCTCTCCAGGGCAATTTTAAGGAAAAGCTTAAAGCTTTAGCACCCTTCTCTTGCCTTTAATGACAATATAGGGTACTTTCAGCATTTATTAGAGATTTAAGAAACTTCAGTCCAGGGCAGCAATTTGTACATAGGTCTTGAATGCTCTGTAAAGACTTAAAGTATATCTCAAACTTTCATGCTGAAAATGTGAATTCTGGTTTTCCACCATTCTTTTTTTTCTTTTCCTTTTTTGTCCCCCACCAGTAATGTTGTCTATTTGAAGAGCAGTCCAGTGACATAACAGTGATGTGCAATGAGGTTTTTCTGGAGGCAAGGATCAGAAATTGTGACAGAGAGTGAAGGGTAAGGATGTAGATGGTAAGTTACCATCTGCTGACTTAGTGATTTAAAATGATGGTGGGGAGAGGCATTTGGAGCTCAGAAGGTGAAAATCAGCTGTCAGTAATTTCATACGATATTTCGAGAGGTGTCATAAACTGCCCATAGGTCTAGATTTAGCACAGCCTTCTGGTGTGTCACCTACCCCTTCCAGATCTTTATTATCAGCAAACTTGAAAGAGTACATTCTGTTCCTTCACTCAAGTCATTGAAGAGGATATTGAACAAGACTAGACTCAATGCTGACCCTCTGTGGAACACCAGTAGCTACAAGACTACAGCTGAATTGTTTTTGGGAATTAACAAGGCAGCAATTATAAAATCTGTAGTTATTCTATTTCCAAAGCCCTGCCCACAAACTCTGTACAATTTAGTTAGATAGGGTTCAAAATTCATTTGGGAAGATCTTCACAAGGATGCTTATAGGGAATTTAGTAATGCAGGAAAATCAGAAAGTTGGAAGAGGTCTGCTACAAAATAGCTTTGCCTCACTTACAAATAAAGGCAGCCTGGAGCCCTAGGGCAGGTCTGTGCTACTCACAGCGGTGGAGTAGGAATTTGGAGCTGGTCCCTTGGCTGCTTTGCGGCAGTGTCTGCAACTGCAAATTGTAATCCAGTGGTGGATCAATGTGGCACAGAATCCAGTGTGAACAAACCTGCCAGAGCCCAGACTGCAGACATTGCTGCCATGGGCACAGAGTGTGGGGCAGCACAGGGCACAGCCAGGCTGTTTGGTAATGTCCCCTTGAACAGCACTGGGTTACGGCAGAGGCAGCTCCCTGAAACAGGCAGGCAGGATGCGGAGGTCCCAAAGTGGGGACTGCATTTTCTCTTCACCCTGCTTCCAGATGCCCCTCAAGGTCTGACTCCAAGTTCGAGTCAAGGTCTGAGTCCAAGTCCCAGTCAAGGTCCCACTAGATACTGTGTCCCATTGCCATATATCTATGCTGGGGCAATTTGCTCTCCCCAGTTCAAGCCCGCGAGGGTGGGGTAAGGAACTTGGCACCTACTTCTTTCACATTCCAACCCCCTGGAGCCAGAGGTGGGGGGGAGCAAAACAGTTTCGCCCCCCATTCAAACCTCTGGTGGGGCAGGGACTTGAGTGTGCCCTGTCACACCAACTAGACACTGCACTGTGGATCTCTGTGCTCTGCCATTCAGCCATTTTTCAGTCCATCTCATTGTTCAGTGATCTAACCTACACTTACTAAGCTTACTACTGAGGATGTTATGGGAGATGGTGTCAAAAGCCTTGCTGAACTTGATGCAGACAATACCCACTGCTCTCCCCTCATACCCAGCCAGTCATGCCTTCCAATACATATTTCTTCTCCAAGAGCAAACAAGTAGCCAAATGCCAGCACAGATGCTTTTATGATTGAGTGTCAAGGAAAATGATATTTCTTCAAACCAATTTTAATAATTCTTTCCAAGGACAGAGAAAGGATTTTACAGCTTCCCTAGAAGACTTAACAAACACAGAAAATGATAAAGCCAAATAATCAAAACAGGGCTTTAAGTTTGTGTAATCATTATAATTAGGACAAATACATACCACTACAGTGAGTGTCTCTTTTTTCCCCTCAATTATGCTTAATGAGATAAGATGGGTTTTTAGCTAATAATAACATGGGATTGTTCAAACATTCATGATTAATTAGCTAAGTCTAAGTGAAAATATTTATATACTTACAAGTCAGAAGGACTTGGTTTTGAATATATTTATTAAATTTCAATGTATTATGACAACAAGAAGAAACATCCCAGTAATCATTTTGCTCCAGTTGTTAAATGCGAAGATATGTTAAATGTGAAGATGATCAGAGGGCTGGAGCAGCTCTGCTCTGAGGACAGGCTGAGAGAGTTGGGGCTCTTCAACCTGGAGAAGAGAAGGCTTCGAGGAGACCTTAGAGTAGCCTTCCAGTATCTGAAGGAAGGCTGAGGAGGGATTATTGACAAGGTCTTGCAATGACAGGATGAGGGGCAATGAGTTTGAACTGGCAGAGGGGAGATTTAGACTGGATGTTAGGAGGAAGTTCTTTTCAGTGAGGGTGGTGAGACACTGGCACAGGTTGCCCAGGGAGGTTGTGGAGCACAGAATCACCCAACGTGATCAGAGATTCTGTGCTCCACAACCTGGATGATTCCGAACCTCCACAACGTAGGTGTTTCTGTGCTCCACAACCTCCCTGGAGGTGTTCAAGGCCAGGTTGGAGGAGGCCTTGAGTGACCTGTACTAGTGGGAGGTGTCCCTACCTATGGCAGGGGTTTGGAACTAGATGATCTCTGAGGTCCCTTCCAACCTTACCATTCTGTGATTTCAAGCAATGCTGTAACTAGTTATCCTGGATTGTATAGTAAAGAATAGAAATATATACAGCAGTGTTCTACCTTCCACAAATTTCCTGTTGTGAATATAAAGACACACTAAAGCAAATAACTTAGAATTTTGTAATAATCTGAAAGGTGTTAGTATATAAGAGGGGAATTTTTAAATAATATTTGCAAATACAGCAGGGCGAATTAATTGAAGGAAAGAGCCAGAGATGAACATTAGAAAACTTTTCTTTTTTTTAGCCTTGCGGTCATATGGAATGTGAGACTAAGCCTTTGAAAGGAAGAAAACACAGCTGGACCTTTAAAACTGAGCACAGTTAAAACAGTAGAGAATTTAGAGCTGGAATGAAGGCCTCACTGCCTCAAAGACAGGAGGTGTGGCCACCCAGGTACAGATGTGTGAGGCATGCGAACATGTAGCACCCATCTTGTAACTAGTGTACTTTCTTTTCCAGCTCTTCCATATTTTAAAACAAATGGTAGGGAGTGATGCTATGGTTTGTGATTATTTAATTTAATTCACAGTTTCATAGGTCTCCAAATATGATTCAAGACCTTTGATAGGTCTCCAACAAGATTCAAGTCTTTAGCCTTTTAAGTTTTGCTCAGTTCAACACGTAATTTTGAACAGTGAGGGAACTGTCAAAAATGTTTTAATAATAACTTTGTGATGATCTAATCTCCAAGGCTGTTGTGCTGGTTTGAGGCTAATTGGAATATTTTAATGAAAAAAAAAGTATATTACAGGCTGTGAAAAGCAAACAGTGGTGATGTCTGCTTCACTCATAGGCTTGCTGAGATGAATAAGAACAAGAACACAAACATAGATAACACAGACACAGAGAGTCTCAGTCTCTCTAGCTGCGGGTTTTGTCTGCTGGCCTCTCTGCTAATCTAACTAACCACTCTGCTTCTAACCCCCTTGGCCCATCCTCCAAACTCACCTTGCACATAAGGCAAACCCTGGGGTCAGGCAGAGGGGTGGAAAGAAGGAGGAAGGGTGGTTGGGAGCCCCTCCTGGGGACTCTGATTTCTGGGAGGGGGATTGTGTTTCTGTATTCCCTTTAACTTGTATATTTCTGTAACTATTCCTGTCTATTGTGTATATTCCTACTTGTACCTTGTGCTAACCTGTAAATAGAGCTTCAGTCCTTAACTTCCAGCTGGGTGAGTCTAGTCCAGGTGATTTTATAAAGTGTGGGGGGGTGGGGAACTCCCAAACCATCACAGCTATCTTAGTCCCAGAATATGCCAGATTATCTTTATGGGTCGCTCAGTCTCATCATACCGGTCCTGGCTGGCAGGAGCTCAGCCATATCACCTCCCCACATGCTCTTTGGTATCAGGAGCTGTAGAGGAATATAAAGCCTGTAGATGGCTAGGTGGCTGTCTGCCATATGGCAAGCTAGAGAAAGGAGAACAAACAATAACTTGGATCCATGGGTCAGGTACACTGTGCAAGTCCTGTTGCTCAGGATTTTGCAATCTGCTTTGTCATTTATATATGTGGAAAGAGACTGTGAAACAACCATAAAATCAGGTCAGAAGTCTGCGTTCCTTTAATAACAAAAAGGATTGTTTCTCTGCACTGTCCTGGAGAAGAAGGGGTTTACCAGTTCAGATCAAAAATAGCCCAATCCTGCAGTCATTCAACTAGAGTGAGCAACATTAAAAACATTACAAAAGAGAACAGAAAGAGGAGATGCAAACAGTAATAATTTGCCCAGCTGTTCAAAGCAACAAACTGCCCAATAGAGAATCAGGTCTTGAATTCTCATGTCAAGATATATATAAATCCCCATGCTGGGCATTCAGATTATTCACAGAAGGCAGATCTTTTTTTAAAATTCTAAGGCAGTGGGATTCAAGCCTTGAAATACACCCAGGAGCACCGTGAGACATTCAGCAATTAAGAACTATGGTTGCTGTTTAACCCATGTGCTTAAAATTAATGTGCACTGTTATTTACTGAATTGCCCATCAGTGTATGCAGACATTCACACACATGTCAGCAAATTTGCAGGATGTCTCTTAGGGAAACTTTCTAGTAATTTCTGAATTTTGTATTTGCTTCAACCTTTCCAAAGTCTTCCATGCATATTCCTTCTTTTCCTCTTCTGCCTTTCATATATCTATTTTAGAAAGTTTTGAATCTAATTTTCTGAAATAGCACATTCCTTATCACCTTTGGGTAATGCCTCTTGTGACAGTTCATTGTATTTACAACGGGACTTGATGCTTTTTATATTTGTTGAGTACCTCTGCAGTTCACTAATCAGTGCTGGATACATCAACCCACTTGTTCTCTATAGACTTAAGTGACTACAAACCCCAGTCTTTGGTGAGAGGAGGGAACTAGAGTGGTGCTGTTCAAACTATTATGCAGGGAAGGGCTTCCTTTGTCTCGAGAGAAATAAAGTAATGAGAAGTAGAATGAGAAGTGTGTTACAAATCCTTCTACGGTAGGCAAACTGACAACAAATAAACAGTTTCACCTCTAAGTCACTAGTTCAAGGTCAGATTCTGATGCATGTCTGTAGGGACTTAAAAGCTTTACCATTCTATGTCTGCTCTGCAGTTTCAAATTTAAAGAAATTACAGTCTCAGGCTGGTTTCTCATAAACACCACCACACTGTCACTTCTAATTGGGCACTTGCTGGAAGCACTGGCAGAGAGGCAAAAGACTGAATGAACAATTGACATTGAATTTACTTCTCACTGCTATGTGTTCTGCCAGCTCTTTGCTGCTGGCTTTGTGCTGGTTGTGTGTCCAGTAGAGGTAAACCTAGCAGTTTTCTTCTGCCTTCTTACCTTGCTCTGGGAACCTAGCTCTTTAAAATCTATGTCAGTCTTTTATAGCTAATACAACTTTCTAACTTAATGCAGTTTTGGAGGATGTAATCATCAAAGAATGATGGGCAGGAACTACGGGAAATTTTTGTCTTAATGTCAGTAAAAACTTTGAGAACAATATACTGTGTTTTTGCTACCCTGTGTCTGACACAAGCAAGCTTTCTCAAACTCTAGACATATCTCAAAATAGCTAAGGCTTGAAGTGAAATAGTAATACAGCATTTTGAAGCAAGGCCTACTCCCATAAGCTATACAAATAAAGATGAACTTCTATGGCATGTTCTGAAATGTAACTATCCCTCAGGTGGAGTCTTCTCTGGCTGCTGTATTTTTCTAATTGTAATGCAACCTTATCAGCTCTCTCATTACCAAAAAGAAAAAAAAAAGACTCAAAAGAATCACAAGTCTCCCATAACTCAAAGAAACAGATCCACTTTTCATTTTATTAGGAAAATCACTGTATATTGTATTTTTCATATTAAAGACAGAAGCAAATTCAGACTCAGAATTCAGGGCTGCTCAGAACACCTCTGAAGATTTAAATTTCTTTATACCTTATTGTTAGAAGAATTATTTTTACAAACACTTTTGTTGCTCAGTGAAAGTAATTCCTTAGGACAAGAAAATCTGAAGTACCCAAGACTCAAAGTCACATTNTTAGCCTTAAACCAGCACAAAGTTTAAGATTCATCACTAAGTCACTTTATTTTATAAGATGCATAGAAAAATTGCTAACCAAACGTCCAAGCTGACTTTCTGAGTAATGGGCTTCCTGGAGCAGTCAATAGAAAACAGAAAGGAAAGAAAACATCTTGTGTCTCCAGGTTCCATGATCTAGCATTTGAGAAAATATCTCACTCAACTACAATCCTCACATCCCTATTTTTTGTTATTCTTTTTTTCACAAAGAGACTCCTACATAGGATCTTCTATAACTACTGTTTTGTGGGAGGTAAGGTGGTGAGAAATAAAAAAAAACTCAAAGAATTTGAGGAGGATTTTTGTTAGGAACAAGAATCAGGGCAATTGTTTACTCCATGACTTCTAAAGAAGTTTAAATGAGAGTTCATAAGTAAATTGCCCAAGACTGCATGGATTAAGGTGTCAATCAAGACTCAATCTGCTAAACCGTTATGAACAATTTGCTGCCTTCAGCTTTCAATCTGTCCTGGCCAGAGACAAATGAGGCAGAAGACTAAATGTGTGCCAGCCTCATGTGTGCATCTGACAGTTCAGTTTATTAGTTTAGGGCAATGGAGGTGGCCCTGCAGCTTTATGTCACTCTGTAAATGACAATGACTAAGGAGTCTGGGGCACATCTTGTTCTGACAGCCCTGAGAAGGCCTGGCAATTACCAACAGTGAAACAGGGCAGACCACTTAAAAACAAAGCTCTTGGCCCATCCATAGCAGGTATTTTTTTCTGTCAGGTTGCAACCGAATTGAGTTTGTAAAGGTGTATTTTGAGTTAAGGTGTCTATGGTATTTACATTGGTATATTTAAATTCTTGTCCACAGTTACATTCTCTTCAGGGTGTTATCTACCTGGTATTTCACTGAGGTGGTGTTTCAAACACAGGGTACCTTTGCTACCTGTCGTGGTAGGCCTAAGCAGGCCAAAATAGGCTTACACATGTCCTGGCTTGCCCAGACATGTTTTTCTGCTCTCCCTCCTTCTGCTATTGGGAGAAGCAACCACTGGAAAGAGGACAAAGAATCTGGAGCCACTGAGTCTGAGGACTGTGGCCTGCCCAGACTTGTTTTGAACCCTGCAGTAAACAAGGCACACAGGGTTGCCTTGTGCAAGGCTGTGCTCTGCCCAAATTTGGGTAAAGCAAGCCTATGGCTTCATCTAATATGGTCCAAGCTTGGCTGACTGCCATTCTGATTGGCTGTTCTGTGTCCAAAGGCACATTAGTCTTGGGCTGTATGGATAAAAGGAGATGAGCAGGGAGCACAATGTGTGTTCTGCCACTGTATCTGCTCTCTGCCATGTATTCATGCTGCCTTGTATCTTGAACTTCCTGGAAACTGCCTTCCAAGAGCTTGCCAGTAACATGCTCTAAATGCCTCCACGCGATCGACCTGCACAGCCAGTGTGACATTGTGCCAAGCCTGCACATGGCATTGCATCCTGCCTGCCCCTCTGCAAGGATTCTGCTGAATCAGGAGCCAAGAGGAATCAGGTCAGAGACTGTGCCCCTCCCATGTGCCTTGTGTACTGTCCAATAATATTTTGTGAGTAAATCCTTCAAGCCTCTTGTAACTCACCATTACCTTCTGCCATAAGCAGAAAGGAGCTCCTTGAGGCCATCTAGTGGGCAAGCGGAGTATTGACCGTGAGCGGTGCACTGACCGCAAAGCCTTCTCTGCCAGTTCAATTGAGTTCAATCAATGTTATATATTATCACTAGTGATTGCTAGAGCCTGTTGTAACCTGTATAAAGTTTCCATGACTGATGCAAAGAACTGGTTGTTATTAAAATTAGTGATGGGGGTGGTGAGAGTTCTGAATATTGAATATTAATAAACAATATTAATTTTGAAACTATCATCTCGCATTAATTATACTGCACTACACTACCACAAATTCTGTCTAACAAAAAATATATATATTCTGCCTTTGGGATAAGCACAAGTTTGTTGATAATTTCTCAAACTGGCATTGCTCTTTATGCATCTGTTGAAATGTATCAGGTTCATGGATCAGTTTCACTGTTGTAGCTGAGTCAAGAGAAAGCAGAATATTTATGGATATATAGTATACAGTTATATGAGAAAAATAAAAGGTTAATTTACATTGAACTTGGGGACTAAGCCATGGGTGTGAATTTGACATTCTGTTTAACACAGCAAGAATGAATAGTTTTTGTTCTGAGATTAATAGTAAAAATCTAAGGAGATCATCCTTGTACAGAAGCTAAATGGATGCTGATGTTGTAGATCCTTTATCAAAATCATAAAACTTTTCAGTCATGGTAGGAAAATTTTTCACAGTTTGACCTTCCTTCACATTACTCTTTTTCTTGATTTATTATAGAATCATAGAATGGTAAGGTTGGAAGGGACCTCAAGGATCATCTAGTTCCAATCCCCTGCCATACTCAGGGACACCTCCCACTAGTACAGGTCACTCAAGGCCTCCTCCAACCTGGCCTTGAACCCCTCCAGGGAGGGAGCAGCCACAACCTCCCTGGGCAACCTGTGCAGTGTCTCACTCATTATGTTAATTTCCTATCTACATCTCTCCTTTCCTCTTTGCTGCCATGGTAAGGTCCTAGCTTGCTTCCTGATCAGCCTCTAGAATTCAGAGTCATAGGAATTCAGCAAATCTAATATAATGGGAGAATTTTTAAATGTTGCATTATGTGGGCTGACAATCATCTCCTCAGCAGCTTCACACACTAGTAACACACTCTAATGAGACAAGGAATAGTATAGTCTCAATTACTCAATGTGTTCTAAAGCAGAAATAAATTATCCTAGAAAGACATTTTGAGAATGAAACATAGTTTTATTAATTCTCAAAAAAAAAAAAAATTAATATATGATCAGTTTTGAGTTAATGTAGGCAGACATTTGTAAGCACTGGATAGCAGCAATAAACTGTTCAGAAATACAGAAAATGCTTCAGAAGCTTGCATAAGAGGTAGATTTCCACTGTGTTTAAAATTATGCTCTGAAATTTTTTAGTCCCTGGCTACAGCTTTTTTTTCTCAAGTTGGCAGCACAGAGCAGATCTCTTCCCCTGCTCTAGCCAAGCACATCCAGAGAGCTGACTTATGGAGAACAGTCTGCCTTACCACATAGTGTCTGCCCTTAGCTCTGTGTGTTGTTCCTTCCTTTCAGAACTGGGTGGGCAAAGGGCTACAGCCTTTCCTGAACCTTTTGGATGTTCTTGCAAGGTGCTTGTGTGCTATAGATAGAGATTTTTTTTTCGTTTGTGTGATATATCACATGGTGAGGTCTCGTCCATGAGCAGAGATTTGAAGTACTGCATCAAAGCAAATAATGTTGCTAATAAGTTTACTATTTAAAACATTTATATGCGAGTATTTTGTCACAAAACCTTGTAAATTATTCTTTCCCCTCTCTTCTAAAAAGAGTCAGATAGTACTCTATTTAGTGAAGAGATTTTGACATAATAGTGTCTGAGAAGGTGGAAGCCATGAGTACTGGAATCTAATTTTCTGCTTGAAACCCTCTCTCAGACTGGTTTGCATTAGAAGAGCTAAAGACTTTTCTCTGTTTTGACAGAGCACCCTTGCTTAACCTCCACTACCAGTGAAGTGGCAGCCAGATCACTCTCCAGTGAGAATATTAATGAGAATGTTCATAATAATCATTCCCTTTGACAGTGGAACGGGAGCTAAAGTCCAACAGTAGGATCAAACAGGGTGGCATGGTACATGCATCAAGCCATCTGGCTAATGCATATAGCTCAAAGAAATGAGCCAAAACATTTCAGTCAAAACTCTTCACTGGAACAGCAATAACCCGAATCCCTTTTCCCCAAAAACCCTGGAGGCAGAACAAAATATCCTGTCAAAATTCATCAGTGCAGTGGAGCAAGAAAAACAAAACCTTCAGACAGTGCATGTGACCATGTGAAGGCATTTATACACTTCACAAAGAATTCTTTTCCTGCTCTTCATTTCTTTCCCTCTTTCTCTCCTGCCCTCTGCACCTTCCACCTCCACACAGAGACTGTATTTGGCTCTAACAGCTCCTTAATTTATTCAATTCAATCTATGCTTCATTTAAAGACAGTGTTTGTTCCAAACTTTTCTTTTTATGTTTTGCTTGTTTGTTCATTGCTGTGTAACTCAGTTGCTCAACTGGCTTCTAACATTTTTCCCATCTTCTGGGAAAGAAAAGGAAGGTTTTCTACAGATTTGTCTGCTTGTGACATCTTCCTGGATCTTGAGGCTTGATGATAGATCCAGATACTTTTTGATAATGTTCTTCGATGATAAGCAAAGTGGTTCCTCAGCACTGATTTTAGTCACGGTATTGCTACATGTCTGGTAGAGGAAACATGATGTTTTTGATGTTAGTAACAGCCTCCTCTGACAGTTTTAGTCAAATTGCCATGATCTGAATAGCCTAGACAATGAGTCACGAGCCCATTCTAAGAGCCAGGACCACTGGACAATTTGCTGGGGTGGCAGGAGGAGATAGATGAAGGCAAGCAATCTCCAGAGCTCCCAGTGGGCATTAAAGCCCCTAAAAGTGTTATATGTGAAATTTTACCTGGAGACCTCTGGTGATCCCTGACAGATGTCTTGAAGGTTCACTACACTACCATTTACATGACTGCATAGTTTAAACCAGAGAATTTTTTATTGGGAGTTCAGCACAGCAAGGGTAGATCCTACATCATTGACACAAGGTGCTACAACTCCGCTTCTCCGCTACCTTCCTCCCTGGACAGCCTTTACCAGTCTTCCACCATCCTCACAGTAAATGAGTGAAAGAAATAAGATGCAATCTCCTAAAGGAACCCTAACCCTACCTGATCCTGCTGCTATCTTCCACACTGCCTGGAGTTTGAATTTCCTCAGACAAAGCTGACTTACTTTCCTGAATATCTATTTGACAATATTCCCCAAGAGAGGGATCCTTATTCTCTGTCAGTAGCCATATCTTTTAAAGTAGACTGATTTAAGATTAAAAGAAAAAAAAATAAAGCAATTACATAATAGAAACCCTTGGACTTTTTATTTCACCCCAAATTTTCCGTTTTGGTTTAGCTTTTTGGGGTTTTGGTTTTTTTTCAGACACTCTTTAATAAGAGTAATTTATTAATCTTACAGCTTTGTGAAAAAGGGATAGGTGAAACTTAGTTTGTTTTGTTTGTTTTTTTTTTTCTATTTTAAGATTTGGCCTTCTATTTTAAGGTTTGGCCTCATCACACTTTTCATGTGATATATGGATTCATTAGAAACCTGAGTCAGAGAATAGAATCACAGAACAGTCAAGGTTGGTAAAGTCTTCCAAGGTCAAGTCCAGCTGTCAACCCAGCACTACCATGACCACTAAGCTGTGCCCAGAACAGAATCACAGAACAATCAAGGTTGGTAAAGGCTTCCAAGATAAAGCCCAGGTGTCAACCCAGCACTAACATGACCACTAAGCTGTGCCCAGAAGTGCCTTTCATAAATGATATCTGAGGTATAATGTAGCAGACCTCTTGCTGTGCAACTGTTATGTATTTTGGATAAAATGTGCTGTTTAATTTTCCTGTAGTGTATGGCTTTTATATCATCACCACAGCAATAATCCAAATAGATGGGTAAACCCAGCCCATCCTACAGTCATCCTGGTTGGTCAAGTAGAAGATAATACAAACAGTATAAATCTAAGCCATATAACCAATAGATCCTCCCACTGTCAAACCTTCCTGATTGAAAACCAGCACAGGAAGGACATGGAACTGTTGAGGC
>WBNM01043825.1:5897-32504 GCA_013399055.1 Ramphastos sulfuratus | reverse complement strand
GAGGTCCCTTCCAACCTTTCCATTCTATGATTCTGTTATTTATAGGAATGTTATTCTCTATCAGAAGAGAGTCATCTGTTTTGACCTTCATTAAAAGGCATATCCATGGCCTTTAGCCTATCCTCAGAACACAACCTTGGACAAGAATAAAAACATAAGCTTCTTCTGAGTTGCCATCATTGTTCCAACAATCTCTTTGAGTTCTAGGGGATCAGAAAATTGCTGAGGTTGAAATATGGGTAACAGTATGAGAAAGGTGATTTTTGAGGGGAATACAATGTATAATTGGTTAAAAGCCTATATCCTGATGTAGAAAGTGCTCTACAAACTGTTTTTTGTAGGTAGCTATTGCCTTAATTACTTACTAACCTCAAACTTTCAACTTTGAAAAGTATAAAGACATGCAATGTGCTGCTAAACGTTTACCAGCTATGAAAACAGACCTGGTAACTCCTCCAAAGAGCTTTACTTCACTTCTAGCTTATCTACTATGCTGTGAATTGTACGTGCAGCTTACACACTCCCTGAGGAATCTCATTACTGGAGCTGAGCTAAAATGTTTTACTCTAAACCAACACAGCAAACTGCATTGTCTTTATAAATAAAATTATCCTAGTCAGAAAGCTGACCTATTACTTCAGAAGTGTAGGTTGAAAAGGTGATAAATTCCTTCTGTCTTTTTTCCATTGGAGCTCTCAAAGGAAGAGTGTCTCTGTTCTCATAGAGCCCAGCCTGATCAGCAGCTACATTTAATTCCACATTGCTTTTTCTTTGATGTGGAGTGACAAGTGATGGGTTTTGGCTGCCATACCAGACTGGGAGGATTGTGTCATGTTTGTCAGTAAGGTGAGGAAGTTGTCATGCAAAGGTTGTTCAGATATTTCTGCAGCCTGAACAGGACCAAGGGGACAAGTGCTTTTTGCTGCTTTTAAGTCTCTATCCATTGATTCTGAAGCCTATTTAGAATTATGAATTAGGAAAAAAAAAATTAAAATTAAAAATGCTAAAATGGAATTCTCTCTTCTCTCTCTGGTGAGACAAAAGCAGACCAGGCATTTTCTGCTCTGTAAATGTGACTTCTGAAAGAAAAAAAGAGGCTCTGGAAATATAAAAAAATCATATCTATTGCTAATGAACTGTTTTTGGTTGTTGTTTTTGTCATTTTTTGCTTGTTTGTTGATTGTTCAAGCGTGATACCTCATTTCCTTTAGTGGTTGCAAGTGGGCTAAAACCCAAGTGGAACCACTGGAACATTCTTGCATCTGTTGGGAGGGATGAATTACAGAAAACTGAGATATAGTTGCTAAAGTGAATAATGAAAAGAAAGAAAAGAGTCTCGGTGATTTAAAAGAAGTTTTCTATCATAGACAGCTGTCACAATTTCAATTGGAAATTTTAGGTCTAATTAATACCCTTTTAAAGTTACAAACCTACAGTCACAACTACTTTCCTTAGAGGGGGCAAATCATGTTACACTCTACCTCACGGGCAGTCAGAAGATGGATTTAAAGCTGTCCTTAGCCAGTTCTTGTTCATTTATTGCCCTCCAACACTTAGTAAACATTCCAAAGTAAAGAACTGTACAAGTGTAATTGTACTAACTGGCTCCAGGCAGATGTAAAGTTATTCCTTTTGAGCTAGGGCACTAGATTCCCTGAACAGATTTTGCTTCTTTGGATGAGTTTCAAAGCAGATTCATTATCAAACATCTGCCAGGGTCACTTTGAGTGTGATGTGAGTATTAGAATTAAATAAACGCTGGAAAATCAGACACAGATGTGCAAACAAGTCTTTTCTCTGCTTTTTAATGGAAAACAAAGTTTTCCATTTTTCTTAAGGGAAAGGTCTTGTCACTTTGGTATATTTCTTTTCAGTCTATCAGGGCTGGGATTTTTAAAGATTTTTTTTCATTTGTTTGTTTTTCTGTTGTTTTTTTATTATTTTCCATACTGATTTGTCTACCCTTTGGCAGGCAGATGGAATAAGACACAGACTGCCAGATGTTTATAGAATGGCTGGAATCAATAGAAGACATTGCAGAACTTTTCTCATGAGTCCAACAATTATGTATATATGCAGTATAAGGGGAAACTTAGGCTCTTCTTTAGATTGTTTTTTAAGGTGGTTTCATAAACCCATTAGGCTTGAGTAGCAGTATTTGTTGAGATAATCATACAAATATGTGGAAGTTGAAATGACCTGAGACATACAGGATCATTTATCTCCAATACTGCTGACAGGCAAGAGGAGGTGGTGATCTACTGTGTCATATTAGACATAGGTACATTGCCAGCTCTCCCTTGACCTTGAAATGAGGCTTTCAAACAGTACCAAGAGTGTCTTTGATCTCCACTAAGCACTGAAAAAAATCTTTTAAGACACATGGAGAATGTCTGAGTTGGATCTCCAGGCACAACACAGATGACTAATGGAAGTCAGAAGTCCAGACTCCTTCTAAGAGAATGACTTTATATTAAAACCATATCTTTGCCAACACACAAGCTCTGCAGAGATAGTAGAAGAGGGCTGTAAGGTTATTTCTGAACCTTTTTTCTCTACTTTCAGATGAAGGCATATGCTAACTGCTGCACCACTGGTAGGTATTCCCAAGAGTGCAATTGTATGAAATTTTACTTTGCCTTTATTTGTCTTTTTCTATCCTATTATTCTAATGATTTTTCCCATATGTATTCAGAAGATTATATAATACTTATATATGCAGCCTTTGTTTGAAAGTGAATACAGCTCAGTTTTGGGCAATTCTGGGAAAAAAAAATGGAAATAATGCCTTTATCTCCACTTCTGTCATAAACTCTACAACATTATCACTTTAATGTCCCAACTAGGTGTTTGGTTTCCTACAGAAGGAAAAATACACTCTTAGTAGTGTCCTGGTTTAAGACAGCCCAGTCTCACAAACAAGCCCACTCCACCTCTCCCCACTGCCTGCTCCCCTCGCCCCAAATGGGAGGGAAAGTAGCACAGAAACAAATGGATTGGCTAAACCCATGACATTCTCCACCCCTTATTTTATACCATCTACATCATGCCCAGTAGCAATTAACATAATACCACATACATCATACTTCATTCACTGTCCTTTCTCACTCAAATGAGATTGCTCTGTGGTACAAAGCAGACTTCCTACTGCAGATGTTCTGGAGCTCTACCCTGTTCAGTATAGCCTGGATCAGTCTGGGTAGTGAGGCTGTGTATCCACCTCTAGGCAGTCAATTGCAATGACTCCTTCCACCCTTCCAAGTGAAAGCAAACTGTGGCCTGCATTCCGGTGTTCTACTTCCAACACATCCAGTTGTTGAGATCTTCCTGTCACACCAAAAATATAGATGGGTTCCACCCCTTGTAGTTTGATGGCATCAGAGTACACCCTGTCTGTATCTAGCAAAGCTTTATACTCTTGTGGGTTCAACTTGACAAGCCATCCAGTGTGCCAATCCACACAGTTCAATAGACCAGATTGTCCTTCTCAACCTGGTTGGAGGCATGGCCCCTCTAATTTTGAGTGTAGTGAAGGTACTTTGGGAGTTGTGATGGTTTGGGAGTTCCCTGCCCCCCCCCCACTTTGTAAAGTCACCCAGACTAGACTCCACCAACTGGAAGTTAAGGACTGAAGCTCTATTTACAGTTCAGCACAATATACAAGGAGAGATATACACAACAGACAGGAATAGTTACAGACATATACAAATTAAAGGGAATACAGAAACACAATCCTCCTCCCAGAAATCAGAGTCCCCAGGAAGGGCTCCCAACCACCCTTCCACCCCTCTACCTTAGCCCAGGGTCTGGCTTACATGCAAGGTGAGTTTGGACAATGGGCAGGGAGGGCTAGAAGCAGAGTGATTAGTTGGGTTACACAGCAGAAAGACAAAGACACAGCAGCTTCCAGAGAGAGTGAGAGACTCTCTGTTTTATCTGTTTGTTTTTATACATCTCAGTAAGCCTGAGTGAAGTAGACATCACCATTGTTTGCTTTTTCGCAGCCTATAATCTATTTTCTTATTAAAATATTCCAATTAGCCTCAAACCAGCACAATCTGTCAGATGGGTGAGGTTACTGATAAATTCTGACACACCATGCAAATGCCAGCTTTACCAAGGGACCAGTGCAATAATCAAATTGTAACATACCAGACATACCAGTAACCAGCACAGAAAACACCTTAGCTTTAAGCCCTTTACTTGAAGTGGAAAACAGCACCACAGAAGGCACCACATGGACTACAAGTGCCTTATAAACCAGCTAATAAGGCTGATATGATAAGGTGTGGATATAGAAACCATGGTTGTGGCTGGGAAAGTAATTGTTCAGTGCAGGTGGCATGCAGTTTTTCTCAGCAACACCAGCACAAGACAGGAATAGAAATGCAGCTCTAACTTAATATACGACTGCACCATCAATGATAATATTACAGGGGATACAGAAGCAGGCTTTAATCAGCTGCTCTGTAGCTTAGTGTATATAGGGTTTAGCAAATCTCATGCTGAATTTCATTTTGCCATGGCTGCATGATAANTAATCTATTTTTTTCATAAAAATATTCCAATTAGCCTCAAACCAGCACACTGGTACTGCTTAGTGATGTTCAAGGTGTGCTTAAAGTCTGAAATGCAGTCATAGCAGACATGCTGTCTCAGCTATTCATGGATCCCGATGAGCCAAAGATAGGTAAATGCAGACAGGGTACTCTCCCTGGCAGCAATTCTGCAAAGTACCTTGGGTAAGTGGCAGAATTTCGTTCTTGGTTAGATTGCCTTTTTTTCTTGTCATAACCTCAGGTGCTTTTGCTGTTGTTTAAAATTCTTATTACACACAGAATCAACTCTCGTGATTAACTATTAGCATATATGCAGGTCTCATTGACAGCTATAAGGCCTATGTCTCTGTATCAAGCATATTCTGAGTTGGTTCTTTTTCTTTTTGTCCCTCTTTCTTTCTCATTCCCATATCTTTTACCAGAAATCCTGTTAATGGAAGCCTATAACTCAGTAATTACCAAGTTACGTCTCTGAAGGTTTAGTTCAAAATCTGTACAAGTTAATAAAACATCTCTTATGGCATAAGTTGTACAAATTTATAGGCATAATTAAAAGTACAACTGAGACTAACCAAATTTTCACCTTTTGAACATCCCCCAACTCCCTTCTGACTATTTTTTTTTTTAATATGGCAAATAATGTACAAAATAAAGTGACAGAGACTGAGTAAGACACAAAGATAAAATCCTGAGGAGCATAACCTCAGACAGTGGTGTCAGTTCTGTGAGACTCAGATAGTTTTATGTCTGTGGGTGATTTAAGCCTATAAATTTTGCCATTCTATCACCATTATTTTGTTTTCCTTTTTTATTTCTATTTTGTTAATATCTGTGGGCACCACTTGCAAAAAAATACTGAAAATATAAAAGAGGAGAGGATCTTGACTGGGATCAGGTGATGCAGACAACTATAATTGGCACTGACTTCCCCCCTGGAAGCTCATTGCTTGATCAGAAATGTCCAAAGCAGAGAAAGCTTTGCCTCTGTGTGTGTGTGAATATTGTGTTGATTTAATTACAGCAAAAAAAAAAAAAATGTTTGGGAAATATTTTTAAGAGAGATTAGTCTTCTGTTGTCAGATGTCACTGAGATGGATGGAATTCAGCCTTATTATTGAGGCACCAGTTATGGGCTGATTTTGCTAGTGGCTGAGACAGTAGGCTGCATATTTTTAAATTGTATCAAGAAGGACCTATTATTTAGGACTCCTTATTACTGTCAGTGTCACAACATCTTGCATTATTCAAAGAGAGCATTGCTTCCATCTGTCAGTCTCTCCTTTGCTGTCAAAGATGCAAATACAGGTTCTCATTGCTTAGGGGAGATTTGTAATATAAAAGAGAGGGAAGAAAGATGTCAGGAAAAGGTAAATGATACTGGAGGAAAATCCTCAGGGAAAAGAGTAACTGAAGCTTTGCATTTTTAGACTTACTACATAATGAGAAAGAAAGAGGAAGAAAGTTTCCCTTTAGGATGTGCTGGAGAAAAGGAAAAGGAAACTACTCCTATCCAAAGATCAAGGAAAATGAAGATAAATTCAATTACTAGTGGGAGGTGTCCCTGCCTATGGCAGGGGGTTGGAACTAGATGATCTTTGAGGTCCCTTCCAACCTTACCACTCTATGATTCTATGAGTTAGCTTAAGAGTGGGATATTAAAACCAAATTCTATGACAGTTGAGCATATTTCAGAATGCAGTAATAGACAATATATTGCCAGATATTTTATTGCCTTTTTTTTTTTTTTAATGTTGATTTACTGAAGCATAACTTGGAGCAAAAGACTGGTATCAGCAACTCTTTTTTTTTTTTTTTTTTTTTAATCAAACAATTGTCTAGGAAAGGGTTTCAAAATTAGTTTCAGTATGTTATTTAGATATTTTTTTTTAATACACAATTTCCCACTTTAAAATTACTTTTGTTTTTACATCTTTAAAATTGCTGCAATTAAAATGATGCAGTTTGAGATTGCTGAAAAAAGTTATTTGCTGTGTCTCCAAAGAATTTCAAAGTACATCTTTGCAATCTTGAGCATTTTTGCAATTGCTGGTGTTCACCCTACAGTGATATGGGAGTATTTTTGATATTTTGAAACATTTGGGTGTCCTTGGAAGATATTTCCTGTGAAACTAAAGAACAATAATCCTATCTCTGCTGCCCCTCTATCTGCTGTTTTCATTCAGGAAACTTCATTTAGAGGAATCCAGGAGCCTATTAACACAGGCTCACTGTGACTTGAAAGTGACAGCAAGGCATTTAAGTAATGGAGATTATACAGGGTGTATAGATTCTGAATAAAATTCCCTGGGCTGAAGTAATTATGTTCTCCATAGACTTAATCCATATGTTTCCATATGTAATGCATGGCAGAGGACATGAACAATTGGGGTGCATTACTTTAAGAGTGTCACAAAATGATGCAAAATTGATGATNGCACAAATACAACAGCAGAGAGCATACATACAATGGCAGAGAGCAGATACAATGGCAGAGCACACACTGTGCTCCCTGCTGATCTCCTTTTATCCACACAGCCCAAGACTAATGTGACTTTGGACACAGAATAGCCAATCAGAATGGCAGTTAGCCAATCTTGACCACATTAGGTGAAGTCATAGGCTTGCTTTACCCAAATTTGGGCAGAGCACAGCCTTGCACAAGGCAACCCTGTGTGCCTTGTTTACTGCAGGGTTCAAAACAAGTCTGGGCAGGCCACAGTCCTCAGACTCGGTGGCTCCAGGTTCTTTTGTCCTCTTTCCAGTGGTTGCTTCTCCCCAAAACAGAAGGAGGGAGAGCAGAAAAACATGTCTGGGCAAGCCAGGACATGTGTAAGCCTATTTTGGTCTGCTTAGGCCTACCATGACAGAGAAACCTTTATTAAAAAAAAAGATAATAATAGAAGGAATACAGGACACTTCCTCATCTACTTCATGTTTTACCTTCACAGTTTGCTCATGGAATGTTGACATCTGTTGGTGTTAGCATTGGAGATACTGAGAGGAGTCAGAGTTTTATATTTGAATTGAGGCTTGGGCAGCTTTTCTGATCTCTAGTGCTATCCAGAGGGAAGGTCTGTGACTGGAGAGCAGCTGCTCATCAGTTGACTAATCTGTTTTCTCTGATGCGGCTCACCGCACCTTTTGAAAAATATTTTAATTACAAAAAGCACTCATAAGAAATATTCAGGTATTTGTAATTTGTGAAATCTTAGGGAAAAATCAATTCCTGGGTGGTTTCCAAACAAGCACTGCAGGCTGCACAAATTAAAGCAAAACGAGTGTGGTCTTTCTAATGTCCCTTTAAGTCAATTCTGCTATCGCTGCTCCTGCCTGCCACTGTCATGTTGGTCTGAGAAATGCATTCTCCTTCTCTTGTCCTTAAAACTCATTCAACAGGATAAGGGTCAGCATTCCATAAAGTAAATTTATTGTATTTCAGGTTTTGCTGCAGAATTTTAGCTTATTTTGCAAAGAGAAAACAATCGATTCAACAGGAATAGAAAAGCTGTTAAAGGCCAGTGTGAAGCATGTTCTATTTTCAGCAGTGCAAAGACAATCTCCTTTAATCTGTATTCTCACCATATGTACAATGAAAACCAAACAACTCAATTTATGCTTAATAATTGGTAAAAGGAGACTAATTGATTAACAGCAATTTCCCCCATCAAATAAATGGTGCCATGTGATTTCTGCAATGCTCAGGAACAAGTCCTGGAGGCTGGTGAGGGTACCAGTTTCAAGTAAAGACAAAAGGATGACACACAGGAATCTCAACTTAAATGCATAATTATAAGCCTACAGAAGATTCTTATAGCTCTTGATTAAGCAATTCCTTCTTCATACCAATCTGAACTGAGATTAGACAGCTGGCCCAGATCAAAAAGCTAACCTTGAGCTAGCTAGACAGCAGAACACTGAGGAGAGGAAAATGATCTCCTGACCCTGAAACTCCCTTGTCACAAAGCAAGTTACTTCTGCATTTCTTTAATTTTCAGTGGAGACTTGATCTTGGCTCCCAGTTCTCTTCTTTTTGCTCCTTTTCTGAAACCCTATCCCTTGAGTAACACAGAGACAGTGAGCCTTGACCTTTTATGTTCCTTACCCATCCTTCTTTCAGTGACCCTTGTAAGAGCTCTTTCTTTCTCGAGTCCTTTAAATTTTTTATGGTCTTTCATTTTGCATTTTTTGGTAAGATCCTATTTTATTCCTTGAATTCTCCTTTGCCACTTTGCATAGTGTAGTTATAATCAACAGAACAATCTGACTACAAAAGAACTAGGTCAGCCATCCGTGTTACTTGAACAGAGCAGTGTTGGGTATTTAGGTGGTAACACAGAAGTCACTAACACCCCTTAAGATACTTTTAGAGAGAGAATAACAAATATAAACATGAGGAGTTTCTGGTCCTGTTTTTTGATATTGCTAAGTTGATTGTTTGAAAGAAGACCTGATTTCATCCTAAAAACTTGAGTCATCTAACAGTTGCCTTGGACATTTCCTTTGAATCTCTCTATGTAAATTCAAATCTTTGGCAGTACCTTCTGGAGGTTTATCTCCTGACTAAAAACCCAGCCTAAGATGACTTCTCTTAGATGTCTTCTCTTTTAGAGGCCTAGTATTTGCCAGTGGCATTCCTCTGGGTCTCTGTTTTCACACAGATGTACAAATGGTAAAATGTAGATTGTCTGCTGACAGGATAGCATATGGAGGCTATTAATTTGCCACCAGAGGAGGATAGATCTGACCATCTGCAAGAAAATTTAGAATCATTGCAATAATCAACAAGACCATGATGTTCCCACAGCTAAGAATTAAATACAGTTGCTAAGAATTAAATGCAGTCGAAGGAACTTGTGGTAAAGAATTTCATGATAAAGAAATAGCAGGCAAAGAAATAGCAGGCCAAAGATGCTTCTGTTGCTTTTGTATAAAATAATCACCTAGATTTAAAAGATTAGCAAATTTGGAAATGTGAGATAAGTGAAAGTGTAAGAACATGATACAAAAAGGAGAAAAAACCCCCAAAAACCTAGGGTTTTGTGGAAAATGAGAAATACAGTGGCGAGGAATGGAAAATAGTGAAAATTAGAAAGCCAAAAGCATAGAGAAAGGTAGAGAAGGAAACCTGGAAGTTAGACAGACATTAAGGAGCTACTGGCTGCAAGATGTGGGAGGTTTAAAATAATGGTAGCTGAACACATTTTTTTTTTCAATAACTTCTTAGAAAACTATTAATAAATGAGTAGAGACATGTATTGGTATGTTCCTGAAAGTAGTCCTTCAGACAAGAACCCAAACCTTCAAAAGCTGTTTGGCTTGTTATTGGAAATAGTCTTTTAGATGAAGGAGGAAAATGCATCAAGACACAGCTTCAGCAGAAATATATATATAAAAAATTTGTTTCTTTGCTTGTGTCTTTCAGACTAGAAGATTTTCAGTATTGCAGCATTTCTATAGAATGATTTCCAAAATGTTTCTTTGAGGTAGTCAAGAGAGGATTTACCTATGCAGAAAGGTCCTGTGATGTCCTCTTCATTTATTCTTTGGTTATTTGCCTAAAGTTAATTCACCCTTTCCATAAGCAGGATCTTTGCAGGCGTTTCTGAATGTGTATAATTGCCTCAGCCTTAATTCCTGTTTAATAGTGTTAAATTTTGTAGCAAAATTAAAACCCCTTTTCTAAGTTTGAACTATATCATGTCATGTGAGTCACATCCTGACATTACTGTGTCCTGCTGCCTGCATAATGCTTCCTATTCTAAAAAGACTTTCAGACAGCCAACTGAGTCCNTTCTATGATTCTATAGTTCTTTTTAACATATCCTAACAAGAGTTTTCATGGCTCTTTTAAACATAACCTAATGAAAGTTTCATGGTTCTTTTTAACATATCCTAACCAGAGTTTCATGGTTCTTTTTAATATATCCTAATGAGAGTTTCATGGTTCTTTTTAATGCAGTAGAGCACTGATTTGAATCTCCTGTCATTTCCAAACTGGAAACTGAAGAGCAAAAGTAGAATATTTTCCTTAGAAGTTCCCTCGAAAACAATTGGCTGAAAACTGTTGCATAGAGGTAAAGACTGAAATCCTCTGAAAGGCTGACAAAGTGACCCAGCAGAGGCTGTTGGAGGGTAGATTTTGCTTGTAATGCCCATCTGGCAATGTCTCAGCCTAACAGTCTCTGGCCTCCCTGCTGAGCCCACCAAGAAAGCTTGGAGGTAGAAAGTGAAGTGGTGAGGAAAGGAATGTGTACTCACTTTCAAGTGGGAGGCGGAAAACCCTCATTGTTTCGAAGTATTTGGTAAAGAATTTTGGGGAGCAAAAGAAGCTGACAAATGTGAATTCTTTCAGGCATGTATGAGGCAATGACACTTGTAGGTTCTCTTCTAGGTGCCTTTGTTTTTTACTACAAAGCCAGTCTAAAGCATCTACAGGATGAGAAAACACACAATAAACAGCTGTAATGAAAGGGATCCTCCTAGGGCACAGATCAATGTAGCTGACAAAGATATCTCAACTGATGCCTTGTGATTGACATGTGTACATAATTGAGTGCCACATTGTTTTCACGTTTTGTGTGTTCTGAGGCACACAATGAGAGCTTACTAACAAGTGATAACTCTAAGCATAAGTATTTCATGACCATGGCATGACTGTGGGTGGACCTATGGCAAGCCACTGCAAACATCAAAGTAGCATAATCCATTTCTGTGCCATTCAGTCCCTTCCAGAGTGATTTTACCACTCGTGCTTTAAGAGAGGAAGCTGCAGGCTGTTGCTGCAGGCTAAAGACAGACCTCTTTACTTCTTCACTCCATTAACGTACTAGCGGTGAGATCCTTCTCTCTCTCTTACCTTATTTGAACAGAAAAGTGATGCAATTTCAACCACTACAGTGATTATTCTGCATGGAGGGCTTGTCTCCTGAGAGCTTTGCTTTGAATACTGCTGTATCTCAAAGTGACTTCACCAGTTGGGTGGGTGAATGTAGAACAGTATGCACTCTGACAACTGCCTCTAGAGGAAATCTGGTACAGTCACACTAAGCCTGGCTTGTGCTCAGTCTGTGCAGCATCCTCTGTGTGGTCCAATGTCTAGTGATATGTGCTCATTGAAGACGAACAAAAAAAAACCCAACAACTTGTGGGGATTTTTTGTTTGGTTGTTTTTTGTTTGTATTTAACCATGAGAACACTACAATGAGACAGGCCAAACCTCACAGGGAAGAAGTGTGCCACTTCACTAAGGACATTCCCAACCTTTCTCTTTCAGAACAGAGCTATTGAGAACAGAACTATTCAGAACAGTGACCTATAAAACCCACTCAGTCTTCTTTTCTGCTGTGAGCTGCTTCTTTGAAGTGAGGTAACTACAGATTTTATTGTTACTACACTTTGAATTAATGCAGAATGTCCAAGTGTCAGTGTACTAGTTTGTATTTTCGTAGACAATTCATGTATCTCCTTAGAGATGTCATGTAAGGTGAATTTGGACCATGTTGACCAGCGTGGAAAGTCAGTGGTGATAAAATGATGGTGCAGTAGAACAAAGCAGCCTCAATTTCATGGTAAATTTTCCACCAGAAGAAAGATGGTGTACTGGAGTTTGTGTTCTTAGAGTATGATTCCTTTGGGGTTTACTGGGAACTGCCATAAAATGAAAGTCCTGTAAGTAACATTGACAATACATAAACACCTAAAAAAAGAGTCACAGGTGAAGAAAACAAATCGCAAACACTATAGAGATCAATTAAGAAAACCACATTGGAGACAAGTCTTGATTTCTGGCCATCCAACAGTTTCTCTTGCTTGCAATGCTCAGTCATAAAAACAGAGATTTTATGCAGTTTAGGACTTGCTCCAAATCCACTAAATTTAGTGGAAATCTTTACACTGGCTTTGGGGAGTTTAGCATTGGATGTTAAATTTCAACCAAAGCAGTATTGCTGCAGTATTTGAAAAACCATAGATGGGATAACAAGAGAAAGAAAGATACTGGAACCATCCTTTTACCAATTATTTACAAAATCCAATTAACAAGAGATTTAAAGAACTGGAAAGCAGTGGAATTAAATACTTTTTCTTTCCTTCAGTTAACAGTAACACATTAGATTGTTAAAATGAAAATCATCTAAGAATCTTAATACATTTTTCATTATCCATGCTGTTTGCTTGTGCATGCTAACTTCATCAGGGAAACCTGACTAGTAAATTTTCCTTTCCTTAGCTCAAGCTTGCAGTATTTCATAATGTTCAATAAAAGCTGGACAACCCTTGTTTTACCAGTTAAAATGAGAAACAGCAGATTCCATCCCAGTCTAAAAGTAGATGCAGTAAGATCACAAGGCAACCCACGACTGTATTCAGAAGAACAACAGCATCAGAAAATTGTACCAACCCTGGAAAATCCGTAGGTGAAGTAGAGTCTAAGACAGTTGTCAAAAAAATAAAAGGATACAGATAAGAAAGTTAGGCAGAGATTTATGGTCTTCTTTAGACTCTGTGATAAGATTTATGAAGGCCTCAGACTGAGTGGGACCCTTTTTATATCTGAAGATTTCATAAGAAAAAATTGCAGAGGCTAGTAGAAAATTATATGATTAAAAAAGATTTAAATGAAACACTGAATATCCTCAGTTAAGGCTATAAATTAGCCTAATACAACAAGTATTCAAGATATGATTTGCAGACAGAGGCAGCTTTTTTTTGCAGGAGTTTTGTGCCTCAAAGTTTACATTATGATACCCAGGCATGTGCACACACTGGAAATATGTACACCTGCAACCTGGAATCTGCATACTACTTAAATACATCTTGTTTATCATAGAATTGTAGAATGATAAGGTTGGAAGGGACCTCAAGGATCTCTAGTTCCAACCCCCTGCCAGAGGCAGGGACACCTCCCACTAGCACAGGTCACTCAAGGCCTCATCCAACCTGGCCTTGAACATCTCCAGGGACGGAGCAGCCACAACCTCCCTGGGCAACCTGTGCCAGTGTCTCACCACCCTCACTGCAAACAACTTCTTCCTAACATCCAGTCTCAATCTTCCCTCTGCCAGTTTAAANCCTGTCCAGGTCCCTCTGGATGGATCCCTGCCCTCTAGCAAGTCGACTGTGCCACACAGCTTGGTGTCATCTGCAAACTTGCTGAGGGTGCACTGATTCCTCTGTCCATGTCACTGACAAAGATGTTAAACAGCACTGGTGCCAGCACTGACCCCTGAGGGATTGTTTATGTTGAGGTCTTCTTCATCCTTTGACTTCTGACATGTATAAGAGTATTTGTAACCCACTGAAATGCTCTAATTAAGTTGTCAGAAAGCAAAAAAGGGTCATCATGACCACAGGACACACTATGTGCACGTTTGTTGCAAGAGTGTAAATATGGAGTATTACTGCAGTAGTGTTATGAAGACTAGCATCAAACTTACAGAATATGTCTGTTACTCATGTAATGGGTTTTTTTGACCATCAAAGTAGAAAGAAGGGTTGTGTTGATTATTTTTTTAGTTCTATTAGCTACCAGACTGTAGCTGTCAGCCTTGGCTCTCTGGTGTTGTCTAATTCTAGTTGCAATTAAGTAAGAATGTTGTTTCCAGTACACTCAATAGCAGAATCATACGTCCTTCTGCTCAGCCAAGTGTGTACTTGAGAGGAAGAAAGCAGAGAAGTGCCTTCAGCCCAAGGACGTGGAAAGTGTAACCCTATCAAATTGACTATCAATAATTAAGGTCTTAGATGCTTTGAATCATTTAGGTAATAAGATTGCTCTGAAGTAAATAAATAACAAATTAGAATTTGTGGCAGTCACAGGTGTTTGGCAAGACCAGCTTGTAATCAAAAGCAAAATGAATGCATTTTACTCTGTGTAATTAGAAAAAGAAATGAAGTTTATATGCAAATGGTAAAGCACTTTACAAAGAGATAAGCGGTCAGACGGCTTTTTGTAATTTAAACTTTCATTGATGGGGAGAATTTGCAAAGCATCCATTTTCAATGCAATTTCACTGCAGCTGGTTCAACTATCTTAGTCTTCCTAAGAGAGAAATTCAAACATCACTGGTACCCTGCCAATCTCGTTACAGCACAGTAAGGACAACATATACATTTTTAAACTTGTCTCTCTTCCCCACTGCTCTGAAGTGATAGCAAACAAAAATCCCTAAGGTTAGGTGAAATTACTTGATGCCAGTAAATGAGTAAATAAATAGAGAAACACTGGAAAATAAATAAGAGGTGAAAAAAAAAACAAACTACTAATCATATATTTCAAGCATTTTGTGAGACTGTAATAGTGAAGAACAATTAAGCCTATTCACCAATCCTCTGTAGTTAAAAGGGTGATTTCCTTACTGGCAGACATTGATGAGGCATTTCATACATTTCCATTTGGAGTACTACTGTCACCTTCAAAATTCATGGCCAACATAGAATTCATGATGTAAAAACTATGTAGAGCAGGTATGCCAAGAAGATGATGGATAGAGAATCATAGAATGGTAAGGTTGGAAGGGACCTCAAAGATCATCTAGTTCCAATCCCCTGCCATAGGCAGGGACACCTCCCACTAGTACAGGTCACTCAAGGCCTCCTCCAACCTGGCCTTGAACATCTCCAGGGAGGGAACAGCTGCAACCACCCTGGGCAACCTGTGCCAGTGTCTCACCACCCTCGCTGCAAACAACTTCCTCCTAACATCTAGCCTAAATCTTCCATCTGCCAGTTTAAACCCATTGCCCTTTGTCTTGTCATTACAAGACCTTGTCAATAGTCCCTCCCCAGCCTTCCCGTAGGCCCCATTCAGATCCTGGAAGGTTACTCTAAGGTCTCCTGGAAGCCTTCTCCAGGCTGCAGAGCCCCAACTCTCTCAGCCTGTCCTNGGACCTTAGTAAAGTATTTGACAATGTTTTCCATTGCATCATCTGGAGGAACTGGTTGCTTGTGGTTTGGATAGGCAGATGCTTCACTGGGTAAAATTCTGGTTTGAGAGCCAGGCCAAAGAATGATACTAAGTGGAGTTAAATCCAGTTGGTAGCCAGTTGCAAGTGGTGTTCCCCAGGGCTCAGTCTTGGTACCACTTCTCTTTAATGCCTTTATCAATTAGCTTGACAAAGTGATCAAAGGCACCCTAAGTAACTTTACAGAGGATACTAAATTGAGAGGGAGTATTTATGTGCTTGATGGTTGGAAGACTCTACAGAGGAATATGGACAGGCTGGATTAATGCAATGAGACCAATTGTATGAGAATCAATGAGACCAAGAGCTGGGGCTTGAGCTTTGGTCACAGTAGCCCCATGCAATGCTACAGGCTTAAGGAGAGTGAATGGAAGGCTGCCCACCAGAGACATGGGAGGGTGGTGTTTGACAGATGGCTGAACACGAACAAGCAGCGTGGCCAGGTGGCCATGAAGGCCAACAGCATCCTGGCCTGCATCAGGAATAGTGTGGCCAGCAGGACCAAGGAAAAGATTGTGCTCCTGTTCTCAGCACTGGTGAGGGCACACCTTGAGTGCTGCTCTGTTTTGGAGCCCTCACTACAGGAAAGAAATTGAGATGCTGGAGCAGGTCTAGATTACAGCAACTAAACTGGTGAAGACTCTGGAGAAGAGGTCTTCTGAGGGAAGAGACTTTTCTTAGTTTGGAGAAGAGGTCTTCTGAGGGGAAGAGACTTTTCTTAGTTTGGAGAAGAGGAGGCAGAGGGGAGACTCCCTTGCTCTCTACAACTCGCTGACAGAAGTTTGTAGCAAGGTGGGTGCCAGTCTCTTCTTCCAAGTAACAAGTGACAAAAGAGGAGAAAATGGCCTCACCAAGGGTAGTTAAGGTTGGATATTAGGAAAAAAATTCTTCACTGAGAGGGTTATTAGGCATTGGAATAGGCTGCCAGGAAAGAGGTTGAATCTCCATCTCTGGAGGTGTTTAAAAGATGTATAGATACGGTAGAAAGGGACATGCTTGGTAGAGTTAGAGAGTGGTTGGACTCAATGATCTTATAGATGATTCTATGAGTCAAACATAAGATTAGGAAGGCGTAGCCACCTTTTTTTGGTTTTTGCTGCAGTATGTCTATCTTGTTTCACTGTGAAGCTGACTAATTCACATGGGTGAATGATACCAACCATGCTTTTTCTAAAGACTTTTAGGAACCTTTTTTGGTGGTGTACTCTTAGGGCGCCTTAAATGCTAACCTTCTATACCCACTTTCTCTCCCTACTTTTCACAATAGCTGACCTTTTGGTTTTATACAGCATCTCTTTCCTTGATTAATGCTACAATACCTCACACTTGTGAGCTTGTGTTTCTGTTTGAAGTGAATTCTATGATTATTAATTACTTCCCATAAAATTTAGCCCCAGCTAATAACTTTGCTTATTCAGAAAAACAAATAGATTGCATATACAGTGAGTTGTAAGCTTTTCCTTAATTAAAAGATACATATTTCATTGGGGCAATAATTACCAGATTATTTATATCACAATAGGAAAAAATGATCCAGAAAGGCCTAAGGATTCTTCTTGCTAAACACTTTCTGAATATTCATTACAGTTTTAAACTGTCTTTGTTGAAATCTAAATTGCCATGACATTGTGCTGGCTGTGAAGTACTCTTTTTAATACCCTTGCTGTTTAGCAGTTCTGTGACTGCAGAAAATTCTCCTTCAAGTGTACCATTTTGTAACTGCAGCTGTACCATTGCAACAATCAGAGGAAATCTAAACCTGTTAAGTATAGAGATGTCAGCTATAGTGAGCTGGTCAAATTTTTGTGAAACTAGCTGTATTTTTTTTTTTTTTAAATCAAATTGTGTTTGCAATGTCACTGACTAGGAGCATTTATCTTTCTTTTTTTTTTTATATTGTTGTCATCTGTTGCTGCTGTGAATCAGGTTCCATGTTCCATCCTAACTGTAATTTCATTAGTGACAGGTGAAATGATCAATAAGTACCATCTTTGTCTTTTCTCTCTTCAGCAACTATTTAGATCTTCTCAACTATGACTGAGAAAATAGATACTCTTGTCCCAGAGCTGTGAAAGTTTCTGTCTGAGTGGTGATTTCTGGTATAGAATTGTCATTACTACATTACATTCTGTTCATCTCTACATTACATTCTGTTCATCTGTTTCCACCATCACTTGTCTATTCTCCTGAAACACTTGGCTGAAAGTAATTCAAAGTAAAACCTATAATTGCAACTTGTGTATATATATTCAGTAGAGAACCCTGATCATACCTGAGCATCTCAACCATTATCACTTGCCCAGACAGTGTTAGAACCCCCATCCTTGGTGGTTTTTAAGGCCAGTCTGGATGGGGCTCTGAGCAATCTGATCTAGTGTGAGATGTTTCTGCCCATGGCTCCTTGAGGTCCCTTTTAATCCTGACAATTCTATGGTTCTATGAAACAAAATAAAACACAAATAAAAAACTCACAACAACAACCAAATAAAAAAAAAACCCAGAGCAAAATATAAACAACCAACCAAGAAAAATACTTAACCAAGTCTCATCTAAAACAGAGAAGTGGAACACAAACCTAAGATGACTTCTTTATGATGTGGTGTCATGTAGTCTTCTTAAATTCACTGGTTTAGCAGAGAAGACCTTAGTCAAAATCTCTGTGTGGTGGGAAATTAGTTTTGCATTTATTTTTTTTTTACAATTTTTTAAACTTTTTTTTAAAACTTTTTAAAAACATTTTTGTACATTTTAAAAATGTTTTTAAAAACTTTTAAACTTTTTTTACATTTATTTTACTTTTTTAAAACTTTTTTACATTTATTTTACAATTTTTTAACTTTTTTTACATTTATTTTACTTTTTAAACTATTTTTACATTTTTTAATTTTTTAAAAATATTTTTTACATTTTTATTTTACAATTTTTTTACTTTTTTACATTTATTTTACTTTTAAAAACTTTTTTACATTTTTTACCTTTTTAAAATCCTTTTTTTCCTTTTTTTTACATTTATTTTTTACACTTTTTTACATTTATTTTATTGACATTTATTAACAGAAAATTCTTGAAAAGAGGTGGATTTTAAACAAAATAGTTTTTCTTGTCAACTTGACAGTGAATGTTTCCAGATACTGTTTCTTTTACAGGTCTTTTTTTGTTCAGCCAAAGATAAACATGTTATCAGAGACAAGTAATAGTGGCTATGATNGGATTGTGCCTACCCAGGTGCAGGACCTTACACTTGGCCTTGCTGAATTTCATGAGGTTGGCCTGGGTCCACCTCTGCAGCCTGTCCAGGTCCCTCTGGATGGATCCCTGCCCTCTAGCAAGTCGACTGTGCCACACAGCTTGGTGTTATCTGCAAACTTGCTGAGGGTGCACTGATTCCTCTGTCCATGTCACTGACAAAGATGTTAAACAGCACTGGTGCCAGCACTGACCCCTGAGGGAAACCACTTGGCACTGGTCTCCAGGTGGACATTGTGCTGTTGATCACCACTCTCTGCATGCGACCATCCAGCCAGTTCCTTATCCAGTGAGTGGTCCACCCATCAAGTCCATGTAATATGTTCACAAATGCCACTTTTTGGAAACTACACATTTCTCAGTGAAGTAAAGCATATACTTTACACTATGGCAGACCCACATCACGAGGCAGTACCATTAAATTCTCACTTATATGATACAATTATTCAAGTCGCATGTTAAAAGGAGGTGAGGGAAGATTTTAAATAGGAAATCAGTATTCTTAGAATGATTATAACACAATATTAATATGATTTAGGTGCCCAGGGTCTAGAGTCTAGGGAAATGAAATGTCCAAAAAGTCCAGCCTGAGAAGTGTTGAATGCTCCTTTCTCCGTTTGTCTCCAGATGTAGATGAGGGCATTCATTATTTCTCTGTGTCAAGTGTAGAAATCAATTGCAAATTAGAGGCACATGCTTTTACTAAAGATAGGAACTGAATTATTATTAGACTGAAACTCCACTTTACACCAGTATATGAAAATATATAAGCTGCAAGGGAGCACAGCTCCAGATAAATTTGTCTTTTTTTATCTGACAAACAAGACCTATCCTTCATCCAACACAAAACCTAGAGAGTAGTCAAAAACCACAGAGTCGATATAACACAATCTTGTTATTTGCCACTAAAAAATGTCTTTTAAATGGTTTTATTTTATCTCTTCTCATTCATCTAGGTAGACATTTTATTTTTACCGTTTCTTACTAATGAGGTCTTTCTAAACATGGAAAAAAAAAAAACAAACCACACCACAAAAACCCCCAAACCAAACCACCAAACCACCACCAATAACCAAAATGAAATGCAGAGAGAGAGAGGAGAGATCATTAGGGATTTAGTGCCTTGCTCAATTCTAAAGCTCCATTTCTTTTATCAAGAGGCACTGATATTTATAAACTTCTGTGTTCAAATGTCTGGAGATCTTTTTTTTTTTTTTTTTTTTTTTCCCCTTTTCTTTTTATTTCAGCCTGTGAGTTACATATACTTTTCAAAGAACTTCCAGGTTCTCTGCTTGAAAGAAGCAATCATGCGCCTGAGGAGATACACAATAGGAACTGGCAATGGAATACTTCCATTTCTTATTTGTTGAAGAAAACAAGTAGTAATTATAACACCACCATGGAAATAAGGAAAGACTTTATTTGGCAGAGCTCTGCGTGCACCTTGTTGAAGGTAAACTACAGTCTAGACCACTTCTGTTTCAATAATGAAAGTCCTTTCTGTCTACACACAGAGAAGTTTGAACTGCCTTCGTGCTTAATACTGGGGAAAGAAAGATAGTCTGAGATCATAGAATCATAGAATCATAGAATGGTAAGGTTGGAAGGGACCTCAAAGATCATCTAGTTCCAATCCCCTGCCACCTGTCCCACTAGCACAGGTCACTCAAGGCCTTGTCCAGCCTGGTCTTGGACACCTCCAGGGAGGTTGGGGAGCACAGAATCACCCAACGTGATCTTCAATCTCTGATCACATTGGGTGATTCTGTGCTCTCCAACCTCCCTGGGCAACCTGTGCCAGTGTCTCACCACCCTCACTGGAAAGAGCTTTCTCCTAACATTCAGTTTCAATCTCTCCTCTGCCAGTTCAAACCCATTGCCCCTCATCCTGTCATTACAAGACCTTGTAAATAATCCCTCCTCAGCCTTCCTGTAGCCCCTTTCAGATACTATAAGGTCTCCTTGAAGCCTTCTCCAGGCTAAAGAGCCCCAACTCCTGTAGCCTGTCCTCATAGGAGAGCTGCTGCAGCCCTCTGAGCATCTTCATGGCCTCCTTTGGACCAGTCCTCATTTTGGCTTGTGCTCTAGATTTAGAGTCATTGAGTAAGTGTACCAGGACTGGCTGCCAGGAAACTCAGATTTTCTTCTCATCTTGGTCACAGGCTTTTCTGTAAGATCTTATTCACTTCCTTATATTGCAATCTCCTAAAAAAGAAAACAAACAAAAAAACCCAACCCAAAACCAAACCAAACCAAAAAACAACCCCAAAACAAAAAAACCCAAAAAAATCAAAACACCATGATACTTACTAAACTATTACACTACTTTGAGACTTTTCAAAGAATTTTTTTTAATAGAAGCAAGTAGGTTAATTGGGAAATGTTTTCATTGAAATCAGAATCTGATACAGGAAAATGTCAATTACAAAGAATCCTCAACTGACTGATGAGAAATGTCTTTGACAGTTTGTGACATCATTTGTTGGTGTCACAAAAAGCAATTATTTTGCTTGATCAGTTGCCAGCATGAAATATGCCTTACTTGCCATTTCCATCTAAATTCTTCCTCCTTTGACTCTTTTGTTTGGGTTGCAAGAGGAAATGGCTTTGAAATATTGACATTTTCTGCAGATATTAAATTCTATATTTTACATCACTAAATACTATTTCTAATTATTTCTAGGAATAGTTTTTCATAGCAAATAAAAATCCTTCTAATTTTCTCAAATTTCTGTGGCTAAGAAGCATGGATTATACTCTTGAAGATACATGTAGTACTTTTCCTCTCTTGTGCAGGACAAACTGCAATATATTATTTTGGCTTCTGTCAGCTCATCCAGGCATTTCTAATTTGCTCTCAATGAATGTTTCTCAATTCCATTTCTTCAAAACCAATCCAGGTAGCAAGCTCCTGTCCACCAGCTCTCTGGAAAGGCAGCATGAACAGATGCTTCCAGCTGCAATACTCAGAAACTTTATTTCCTTTATCCATTCAGGAATACGCTCTTATGTTTGAAGACTCTGTGTGTGTGTGCAAGAGTGGGTGAATTTTGTTAGCAAATGGAAGGCCACAGGTGGTTTTGGATGGAAACATAAATTACATTGATGAAATTAAATGGCTGGAAAAGATATGTCCTACTTGTCCTACCAGGAAAGAGACAGATAAAATGCAGCTCCATACTCTGGTAGTGACCATTCTATAACTTTTCAAAAGGCAGATTAATCTGGAGTGAACTCTCATGATGATCCCTGACTCTGAATCCTTCATCAAAATTATTCCTCCATCACCTTGGGATGTGAAAGCAGATAATTTACAATTAGCAGGCCTTTTTTCTTTTTTCTTTTTTTTTTTTTCAATTTGCATTTATGCTAGTCACAGATACCAGAAAGGACTCCTGTCTCACACTAGGTAGAACTGACTCATTCATGGTTGTGAAGATCATGCTTATTAAAAACAATTAAGGAGGAAGAAGAGCTGTTTAAGCTGAAGAGAGCTATCTAATTGCTAGTCCTGGGTAGCAGAAGTTTTACCACAGTGTGAAGGAACACACATAGTTGCTGCTTCGTGTTCCATCTCTGACCTCACTTTACACAAAGGCAAAACTCAAGGACAGTCTAAATAATTTGGGGATCAGGACTTGGGTGTCAGTTGCTAGTTTTGCAACAAAGTCACTTTGCTATTTACAGCTCAGATTATTGATCATTAAAATGGAATCAGAAATCAATACCAGTGAAGGTCTAATGCAGCAAGGTTTTTGAACATCCACAACTCTGAATGATTTAAAAACTTTGGTTTATTCACAGGAAATACTCAGAGCTCAATTTAAGGAGACACCAAACTTTTATGGATAGATCAGGGACACCTCCCACTAGTGGGAGGTGTCCCTGCCTATTGCAGGGGGTTGGAACTAAATGATCCTTGAGGTCTCTTCCAACCTTACCATTCTATGATTCTATGATTCTATGATCATTTCTCATTAATTGGACCAAAAAGTAAAATCAGGTTTTTGTAGGACTGGGAGCTGTTTCATTAGCTAATGCTCAATAAGAACCTCCAACAGAAGTTACCTTCAGAGAGTAATACATGGAAAAGTATAAAAGTTTTCCTCAAAAATCACAGAAGTGTGCTGTAACTGCTGAAGTATTTTCAGCCAGCCAACTTGATCTGGAGACCCAATAAGAAGATACTGGGTTCTTCTGATTCCACTAGGAAAAATTGAAAGCAGCTTTCCCTAAGAACTTAATTTTTTGGTTCCCGTTTATGACAAAATTGAGAAGCAAAAAAATCACATTTTTAGTACAAAGGGTTTAGAATTAACTTTACTTTCAATATTTCCAGAAGTTTTATTCTTTGTACATTTTTTCACACTTTTTTTAAGAGAGGTCAAGAAGAGGAAAAGAAAAACATGTAGGTTACAAGCAAGATACTCACAGAACTGTACACCTACTTAAAGATTTAATCTGCAGGTCTATGAAATCCTCAGCAGGATGATTTCAGATATATTCTCTAAATTTTGCCCAAGTGAAAGAAATATATAAATAGCTAGGACACCACAAAATAGATTGTGTGCTCTCTTTTAGTGTGTTGGGCATAAGTGAACGGGTCAAAAGATCTGTCTACAGTTTTCTTTCAACTGTTCATGTGCATGACAAGTGCTTGTCCTAATTAGGGTGGTTTTTTTTTGGCATTCTTACTTCAAAAAGTAAATTTTTTTGCAAAGATAACGTGGAATCGTGGTGTGGGGTTTTTTTTGTTTTCAGGAAAGAGCATTGCAGTTTCTTCTGTGAAAAAGATTGTTAGAGAAGGAGCCAGTTTAAAGCAGCTTGGGGTTCGTTTGTTTGATAGGCTTTAAAGAATGGCAGATTTGGTTAAAAAACAAACCAAACAACTCCCAAAAAGATATTAGTTATTGAAGTTCTTCTTCCTTGGGTGCATATAGATGTAAGAGTTTGTGGGCATACTAGCTCTTTCTAGAATATTCTCAGCAATGTTTGCTATATAACTTCATCTAACATTGTCCCTGCCTATGGCAGGGGGTTGGGTCTGGATGATCTTTTAAGTCCCTTCCAACCTTACCATTCTATGAGTCTATGATTTTACTGGTATGCTACTGCAACCATCCAGAATCTCCTGGCAAGCTCTTAAGAGCAGAAGGGTTTTGTGTTTTAGTGGTAAAGAAAATTATAACATTTCACCTCCTTTAGCTGGAAATGCATCTTTGCCTTTCCCAAGAGAAGGAACACTCTTTGGAACAATCTTTCACCTGGCATAACCACAAACACTGAAAGCTATCTCATGATATCCCATACAGACCAAGTCAATTTATTAAATAGCTCCTGGGGTGAAAATCACTTGCTTTAGATGTTCTCTCCAAGGGTATATCTACACAGGATGTTTATTCCTATTCTGAGATGGTGTTCGCAGCCAAGAAATTTTGCTTTCATATGTGTTTACAAATATACTTAAAGCAAAATAAACCACATCTGGCAGTATAAAAGAAAGCCTGTGCAAGACCTCACATCATGAAACTGAACTTTCCTCTTTAGATATGTGAATACAAATGGAGAGGATAAAGGCTTCAGCCTTTGGCAGGGCTCCAAGGAACTGCCCCTCTGTCGTGGTAGGCCTAAGCAGGCCAAATTAGGCTTGTACATATCCTGGCTTGCCCAGGCATGTTTTTCTGCTCTCCCTCCTTCTGTTTTGGGGAGAGCAACCGAGGGAAAAGGGACAAAGAACCTGGAGCCACTAAGTCTGGGGTCNTACACTGACCGCAAAGCCTTCTCTGCCAGTTTAATCGAGTTCAATTAATGTATATATTCACTAGTTACTTCTAGGGCCTATATTATAACCTGTATATAGTTTCCTAATGATGCAAGAATCTGTTATTATTATTATTTTGGTGATCGGGGTACAGCGAGTTCTGAATATTTAATATTAATAAACTATATTAGTATTTTTTAAATATCACCTTGCAGTAATTAATTACCCCCTTCCCTTACACCCTCTCAGCTGGTCTAGGCTGTGTGAGTAACCCCAGTATGCCTTAGCACAAAGCCAGAATGGCAGAGCTGAAAAAGTCTTACTCTAGACAACTTGCCAGTCTGACAGACACTCGCTGAGCCAGGAATCAGAGTTCAGCAGGCGCTGCAGCTACCGCTTCAGTTATTAGACACTGGCTTCTAGCTGAGAGCTGCTAGTAAGTCATTAATGCTTAGCTAATGATGCCAGTCCTAAAGTTAATCAATGATTTGTTATCCTCACTATAGGAGAGGATATTCCTCTTTGAAAATTCATCTGTCCTGTTCGAGGGCAACCACAGATGAAGGATAATGGGTGAGGAATATTTACACAGACAGACACTGACTTCAGTTCTGTGCTTGCAAGCACTCCTCCTAGCTGCAGGGGAGGCAGACGTGAGCAGCCAAATCTCCTGAGCATAATAAGCAGAACTTTTAAGGTTCATGTGTGGTACTAATTTCTACCAAGGAAATAAATCAGTCACTGTCTAATAAAAGCCTACCTGATTCTCAGATTACTGCCATGTTGCAGGATTTCAACACTGAACATTAAGCCACATATGTGAATAGTCATAGTGTGCACTTTTTACATAGTGAAAACTTTCTGGACTCCAGGCTGGCTTGAATGCCCAGGATGTGACTCCTCACATCAGCTACCTCGAAGGAAAAAAGGCTTCTGTGTATTTGGGGTATGGACAGGTAAGCGGCGCAGGGAGGGGGCAGAGGCCCTCCCCGATGGCACCGCCGGACACCTGTAAACATGAGAATACACAGGAAGATTTCCTAGGAAGCTGTACCTGGACACCATTCTAAAAAACTGTATAAAAAGACATAAGCAATGCTTGCAAAAACGAGCACCTCCACCAGACCACTTCCACCAGGGCACCACCACCAGAAGAGTTCGAGGAATGGCTCCTGCAGAACAACTCCACAGAAGAACATCCCTGGGCCAGGCACACGTATCTCTCTCTCTCTCTCTCTCTCTCTCTTTCCCCCCCATCTTTGGCTGATGGTAATATAATCCCTGTTCTCTTCCTTCTCTGCTCTTCTCTTTTTCTCTGTTGTTTCCCCACCCCTCTCTCCCCCTTCCCTCTCTCCCTCTGTTTTGTTCAACTTTATCATTTAATAAACAGTTGTGTGGTGATCTATGGTCTCATTGCACCTTAATTTCACAACATGGAAATCTAGAAGAGCAAATCTTGCTCCTCTGGACAGAGATATTGTTAATCTCCGTTCTCCAGGCCTTGACAGATCCTTACAGCATTATGGAGAATTCAGAAATGGTTTAACCTATCTGCTTCCAGCCCACTACAGATGTGGAGTAAAACACTTTGCAATTGTAGAACTGTAGGCATGCATAAAGAATCAATTAGGAAGTCAGTACAAAAAAGTTAATTTCTTAAGACATGGTAGCTTGATTATTTGCAGTTATTGGTATCTTTCCTAAAGATTTTTAACTTTCAAAGGGTTAAGCACCTCCTAGCATCTCACTGTCTTCTAATGAGGAAGTGAGGAAGAAAGTGGTAGCATTTCACTCTCCAGATTTATTGCCTAATTTTCTGAGTGTTTTGTGATGCTCGACTCAACTCCATTCCCCAAGACAATGAAATATCAACAGATTGATTTTATTTCATGAAAATCTACTATTGGATATGACCTCTGCAGAAGTACATCTTTCTTGGAAAACAATTTGAAATTAGCTGGGTGTAATTTATATTTTTCCAGTTTTTCATACTTGACTGTTACAACTTCAGGCTACAGAATGGATACAAGTTACTCTAAGATTCTCATATAGTGTGAAAGAATATTTCATCTAAAAGTGG
>WBNM01043823.1:33062-43713 GCA_013399055.1 Ramphastos sulfuratus | reverse complement strand
TTGCCTCTGCACGCCTTTGCGCCTCTCTTCCTTTTATTTTCTCCATCTGAATCCCAGAATCCCAACCTGGTGGGGGCTAGAAGGGACTTCTGGAGAATGTCTATTCCAAGCCCCTTACTAAATTGGAGGCACCCACAGCAGCTTGCCCAGGATCACAATGGACAGGTGGGGTTGAAATCTCTCCAGAGAAGGAGACTCCACAACCTCTCTGGGCAGCCTGCTCCAGGGCTCCAGCACCCTCACACCAAACAAATTTCTCCTCCTATTCAGATGGAACCTCCTGGGTTCTATTTGAGTTGTGTTATCCTTTTGCCAAGCTAGACTGCCATGGACTCACATGGCAAACAGTACCTTCATCCTTGCAGCCTGCACTGTACTCTCTCCTATATATCCCTATCCCTCTTGAACTGTGGAGCCCAGAACTGGACACAGTACTCCAGCTATGGTCTTACCAAGGCAGAGCAAAAGAGGAGTAGCTCATGGGCTGGGTGGATAAGCAAAGCTCATTTTAGAAGTTCCCAGGAATGTTCTGCTCTTCTGTATTCATACTTATTTGTTTTGTGTTGTTTTGTTTTTCTCTAAGAGATATGGAAAGTTCAAAAGGTCTCTAACCTGCCTGAAACTTTTTTTTTTTTAAGTGGGTCTTTTGGGGAAGATATTCATAAGCCTTTGGTCAAGATATTTTCCTGTAGGCAAATATGAAGGCAAAGACTGAAGACTGTAATAATTAAGTGCAATTTAAAGTTCATTCCACTGTACAGGAAGTTCTCCCAATACTAGTAACTTTTTCATCTGAAAGTATTGAATTCTTCTTTTTGGGTAGGAGTTGATCCTCATATCTCACAAACCTTAGCAGCCTTGACTTTTGACTTGTCACATCAACAAGCTTGGGGTGAGTGGCTGGAAACTGGTGCAGAGGACCTGGGGGTGTTAGTCAACAGGCAACACATGATTTAGCATACGCCCATAGGACCATCATGTCTGCCTGTCTGCTGGGTTTGCATATCTCTGTGAAGAAGGTTTACAATCAGCTCCTGCTGTCCTGAAAAGCTCTGGGAGGAAACTCCTGCTTTGGGCAGTGGAGATTGTGGTCTTTTGTTGAAGGTGTGATGCTCAAACACAGTAGTGTGGCCCAGCCTGGTTTCTCCTACACCAGGAATAGTACCTGATGGTTCGGTGTTGTAGCTAGTAGGCACAGGTGTGAATATGGGTGTTCTAGATCAGGAAATGGGGTCCAATGGGGAGATGATGTTGTGCTAGCAGAGAAGCTCAACAGAAGCAGCTTGAGGAGTGGAGATTTAGACTGGAGATTAGGACCATCACCATTTGTCCTGTCACAACAGGCCCTGCTCAAAAATCTGTCCCCAGCTTTCTTACAGGCCCCAGTTAAGTCCTGGAAGGTTATTCAGAGATAATTCACCAACAGTGGGGAAATGAGATGAGGAGACTGGAAGTGGGTGGGAAACCCATCCCAAAGGACAATGCACCATCACCAGATATCTACCTGCTACCAACTGTGTGCAAAAGTGTTCTGCAGGCACAGGTAAAGAGGAGGAGCTGTTCATAGAGTCATAGAATGGTTTGGGTTGAAAGCTTCCTTAAAGATCATCTAGTTACACACACACACACCCCCACTATGAGCAGGAAAACCTTCCACTAGGCCAGGTTGCTCAAGGCCCTGAATACCTCCAGGGAGGGGACATCTACAACTTCCCTGGGCAACCTGTTCCAATGTCTCACCTCCCTCACCTCCACCTGACTTACCTCACTGTAAATCAGATGTTCTCTTAGAGGCTGGTAACTTGTTGAGATGCTTATTAGCTGCTTGCAAAGCAAAGGAGAGGGCTCAATGACCCCAGACATCTTGTCCCAGCTCTCTTCTCAAGTATAAACAATTATTGGGGCAGTCCTTTCTCCTGGAATTATCGAGCAGGGAAAGGCAGGGAGAACTTCATCAAAGGCAAGGGAAATCACCACAACTTCTCTTTCAACTGAGTGATGAAACTTTAATGAGGGGATTGATGAAACTTTAATGAGGAAGTCCTGCTTCAGGAGCTTTACTCATCTGTGCTGGAGGAAGACTTCAGCTATCCAAGCAACTCAGGCTTAGGTTCTTTTGCTGTTTTCCTGAGCTCTCAGGGAAATTGCTGCTGCTTCTCCAAAATACAAAGAAATCAAAGGAGAAGTAAACAACTCTCCTGCTCATGTCCCCTGTAGGAAGCCAGTAGAAAAGTCATTTGTTTCCAGACAACGTTTTCATGAGAGACACAGAAGATGTTTTGTGGATTTTTCCCAACTGCAGACAGCTTGAATTAGGGATAAGAGCAAGCTCTGGGAGGCCCAAGTGTTTAACCCAGCCTGATGTTTATGTTGGTCCTCAGGCGAATCCACATTAAACAGTTGGATTAGTTGGACACTGATGATTGTTTGGTTTCATTTCCATGGTGACTGTGGCAGAAAAATCTGGGAGTTCTTTTGTCTGGCAGTGGTTGAATGATCAAAACTGAAGTATCTGTCTGGGCTTTTTCCCCCCTCTTCTCTTTATTTTTCTTTTTTAAAAAAATTTATTTTATTTTTTCTCTTAATTAATGCATCTGCAGGTGTCTTAAAAGTGAATTCTTGGCACGGACAAGAAATAATGGAAGGGTTTTGTGGTGAAGCTCACCCAAAATATTTACTCTTCTGTTTTCCTAACACAGAGCTTATTTTGTTGGCAAATAATTGGATACAAAGAGTTAGGATTAAAGCTGCCAAAATTTGGTCTAATAGAATCAGGAGCTCAAATTAGCTGCAAGCTGAACAGGGTCCTTGCCAAACACCATGGACCCATTCTGTCCCAAACACCACCCCAGAGCAAAGCAGTGCTTTGCAGCCCCCAACTCCTTGGGTGGCTGAAGTCAGAGCAGGATGGAAAAGTCTGGATGAGGTCTCTAGGCTGAACAACTGTGTATAACAGGGGAATAGCATCTTAGAGTCACAGCCTGGTTTGTATTGAAGGGGACCTTTTAAAGGTCATCTAGTCCACCCCCTCTGCAAAGACATCTGCAACCAGATCTTAAAGGTCTTTTCCAACCTTAATGATTCTAGAGGAGGTTGCTTACAGCCCCAGACAACCTGACCTGCAATGGTTCCAGGGATGGGGCATCTCCCAGCTCTCTGGACAATCTGGGACATGCTCTCACCACCCTCAGTCTCAAACAGTGCTTCCTTCTCTCCAGTCTGAATTTCCCTGTTGGAGTTCATTCAAACCATCACCCCGTCACCATCACAACAGGCTTAAAGGTCTGCTCAGCCCCTTTAAGCACTGCAAGGCCACCAGAAAGTCTCCCTGGAGCCTTCTCCTCTCCATTCTGAACAACTCCAACTCTCTCAGCCTGGCCTCACAGCAGAGAGCTTCCACCCCTGCTATCACTGCTGTGCCCTGCTCCAACAGGTGCATGTCTCTGCCATGCTGAGGACTCCAGAGCTGGCCCCAGCACTGCAAGCTCAGAGAGTCCTGAAGTGAGGAGTCTGATCAAACAGTGATTATTTTTTGCTGCAGAGCTCCAGTTGGCTCTTGTTGCCTAAAGGATTTCCACGTGAGCTGAGAGCATTTGCTGAATGACATAATCAGCTAATGATTGCTTAATTTTTGAACACACAGCTCAGTGCAGAGAGAGGAACAGCTGGTGTTTGTCAAATTAGATTTTCTCCTTCAGATTTTTACTACTCATTTTCTTGTTTATTTAACATATTTAGCCAAGATTGAGCTCAGAAGGTCTTCCCTCTAAGCTTGTTAGACTGAAAGGTGAATCTCACATAGTCTAAAGAGTCTCGATTAGGAGACTTCTGGGTTGGTCTGTGAAAGCTTTGGAAGCTTCCTGCATGGTGTTTTGTCAAAATGAAGGCTGCTGCTGTGCAGAACTCAGACAGCTCAGATACTTCTGTGTATAATTCATAGAATGATTTGGGTTGAAAGGGACTTTGAAAATCATCCATCCACTTCCCACTAGCCCAGGTTGCTTAAGGCCTCATCCAGCCTGGCCTTGAACACCTCCAGAGAGGGAGCATCCACAGCCTCCTTGAGCAACCTGTTCAGCATCTCACCACCCTGACTGTGGGGAATTTCTTCCTAATATCCCAGGAATGTTGGATGCTCAATACAGCAGGTACCACAGTAATTCACATTCAGGAGGAGAAGCACAAGGAACTGATCTGCTAAAGAGCAGCTGTAGCAAAGAAGGACCTGAAAGTGCTGTCAGACAAGTTCCCTGTGAGCCAGCAATGTGCCCCTGTGACCAAGAAGGCAGGTGGCCTCCTAGGGTAGGTGAAGAAGTGCATGGGCAGCAGGTGGAGGGATGTTCTCCTTCCCATCTACTCTGCTCCAGTGAGGCAGTATCAGGAGTGCTGAGTCCTGTTCTGGGCTCTCCAGTTTGAGAGACAGGGAACTACTGGAGAGTGTCCAGTGGTGGCTCCAAAGCTGCTGAGGGTCCTGGAGCATCAATGTGAGTAGGAAAGTCTGAGAGCCCTGGGGCTGTTGAGCCTGCAGAAGAGAAGCCCCAGAGGGGATCTGAGCAATGCTCAGCAAGAGCTAAAGAACCTGTGAGGGGGCAGGAGAAAGGGGCCAGACTCTTGTCAGTGGTGCTTTGTGAGAGGACAAGGGGTAATGGACACAAACTGGAACCCAGGAGATTCCATCTGAACACGAGGAGAAACTTGTTGGGCATGAGTGTGCTGGAGCCCTGAAGCAGCCTGCCCAGAGAGGTTGTGGAGTCACCTGTCTGGAGAGATTTGAACCCCACCTTCTTTTTAGCAGGAGGTTTGGACAGGATGACTTCCAGAGGTCCCCTCCAGAGCCCACCAGGCTGGGACTTGGGGGTTCTGTGAATTCAGGTAAGTTTGGATTTAGGAGGACTCAAACTAAGGGCAGAGTTATTCATTGTTCTGAAGCTGTGGCAGCTGAAGGCCAACCAATGTGTTCCAATATTTGATTTTTTTTTTTTAATTTACTTATTTTCATTTAACTTTAATAACTGCAGGTTTTTATGTGACTCATCCCTGTCTTATCCCTCCAGGTTATGATGATTTGCTCACATATATGGGTATTTAATGTCTAAAAGTACATCCACCACAAGATAGAACTTTAAGAAGAATGATTATGAAATGGGGTTGGAGAGTCCTCAGCATGTTTATAATATGATATATTCAAATCATAGAATCATAAACACTGGAAAAGATCTCTAAGCTCAGTAAGTTCAACTTCCTACCCAGGACCACCATGGCCATTAAATTCCTGTCCTGAAGTGCCATGCCCACAGGTTTCCTGAACACCTCCAGTGATGATGACTCCACCAACTCCCTGAGCAGGCTGTTCCAATACCTGAACACTCTTGCAGGAAAAAAATTGTTCCTCATGTCCAACCCAGCCCTTTCCTGGCACAATTTCAGGCCATTTCCTCTCATTCTATCACCTGATACTAAGGAGAAGAGACCAAATGCCACCTAACTCCAACCTCCTTTCTAGGGAGTTGCAGAGAACAATAAGGTCTCTCTTCAGCCTGCTCTTCTCCAAACTAAACAACCCCAGTTGCCTCAACTGCTCCTCACCAGACCTATTCTCCAGACCTTTCAACAGCTCTGTTGCCCTTCTCTGTACCCACTCCAGCACCTCAATTTCTTGTGTCTCGTGAAGGAGGACTCATGAATGGTGAAGGCTATATGGGAAATGCTGCAGATGTTTGTCTGTCTTCAAATTCAGAATGCTGAAAAATAATTTTCCCTATATCTTCTGGTTTCCAATTAAAACTAAAATCTCTTTTATCTCCTCCCTCCCCAGGTGGTTGCCAGAACAGCCTTAAACCGGTCGGCGGCAATCAAGCCCTGGCGCTGGCCACCACTGCAATGGTGTCAGTGGATCCTGAAGCCCCTCCAGGACCTTCAGCACCAACCATCCAGCCCTGCCATGTGCTGACCTTCTCACCTATCAAAATTCCAATTCTGGCTTCACCTTTTCAAGGTAAGGTCACTGCTGGTGGCACTCATGAGTGGCTTTTTGCATTGAGAGGCTTCTGAGTGTGAGTTTTGATAAATACCCTGCAGAAACGTGTGGGAATATTGTAACCTGTGGTGAAAGTGATGGTTTTTGGAGCAGTTTGGAGGTGTTCTCTGGAGCTGAGTTCAAAGCTGCTTCTATATTTATTGTGTTTATGTTGCTGTGATGTTTGAGTGATGTTCTCCATCACCTTAGTCACTTCTTTAAGAGAATGTGGTTTTGGTGGCACAAAGTCTTTGCAGTAGATTGCAATGTTGGCAGTTGAAAGTTGAAATCCAAACATTCTACTCAACAGACTTGAGTAGAACGTTGTTGCCCTTCTCAATCATGCTGGAAGGATGTAACCATGGTTATTTTTTCTGAGATGTTTTTGGTGGATGGAGTGTGGCCAGCAAGGTTCTCCTCCTCATTTGCTCTGCCCTAGTGAGGCCACATTTGGCCATACTGTGTTCAGCTCTGGGCTCCCCAATTCAAAAGAGACAGTGAAATACTGGGGAGAGTCCAGGGGAGACTCCAAAGGTGCTGAGGGGTCTGGAGCATCCCTGTGAGGAGAAAAGGCTAAGAGTTCTGAGGCTGCTGAGCCTGGAGAAGAGCAGCCTGATATTCTCAATGCCCACCAGAGCTGAAGGACCTGTGGTGGGGCAGGAGAAAGGGGCCAGCCTCTTATCATTTATGCCCAGTAACAGGACAAGAGGCAATGGGCACAAACTGGAACCCAGGGAGGCGAAACTTGTTTGGTGTGAGGGTACTGGAAGCCTGGAGCAGGCTGCCCAGAGAGGTTATGGAGTTGTCTTCTTTGGAGAAATTCCAAACCCTTCCATGCCATTGTGATGCTGGGCAAGCTGCTGTGGGTGCCCCTGCTTTAGCAGGGGGATTGGGCTGGATGATCTCCAGAGGTCTCTTCCAAACCATATCATGCTGGGATTCTGTGATATGTGGCTGCTTACTGGAAAAAATTTTCTACACACATCTTGGAGTAAGAACTTTCTTGATGTGGCATCTGAGGTACTTTTAGGGCAGCTCTGACTCTCTGTGTAAGTCTGGCTCACTTCAAGTCTTCAGGGTGATTTTTGAAACCTCACTTTGAATGCTTCAGGCTGTGTTTAGAAGTTTTATGTAGCAATTAAGTTGAAAATGTAAATTATGGGTGCATTTTCCATCGTTTTTGGTCCTTGAAGTGTGACACAGCACAATGAGATTGAATTTCACCAAGGAGATGCTGTGATGGTTTTTGGTGTTCAGATGAGATTTGAGAAATACATCTCAGTAATGGTCTAGAGGAAAGTGTCTCTGCCCATGGCAGGGATGTTGGAAATAGATGATCTTCAAGGTCCCTTCCAACCCAAACCGTTCTATGAATGCATGAATTATTGGTCCTGTTGGGCAGCTGTTAGATCACCTGGAGAAATGCCTGCCAAGGACCCAAGGACCAGGATTTTGTGTTCAGGTAGGCTGAAGTGCAAAGGAATAAAGGTTGAAGCCTTTCAGACTTTGTAGAGAAGGTTGGGAATGACCTAAGAACCAGAAGTTGAGTGACAAGGATGGATTTAGATTGGACGTTAAGAAGAAGTTCTTTACAGTAACTATGGTAGGATGCTGGAACAGGTTGTCCAGGGAAGCTGTGGATGCCTCATCCCTGGAAGTGTTTTAGAACAGGCTGGACAAGGCCTGGAGCAACCAGGCATAGTGGAAGGTGTCCCTGCCCATGGCACTGTGGTTGGAGCTAGATGATCTTTAAGGTTCCTTCCAATTCAAGCCATTCTATGATCGCAAAGAAGCTCTTTGCTATGAGGGTGGTGGAATACTGGAACAGGTTGCCCAAGGAAGTGGTAGAGGCCCATCCCTGGGACATTCAAGTCCAGGCTTGATGGGGCTCTGAGCAACCTGATTTAGTTGGGGATCACAGGATGTCAGGGGTTGGAAGGGACCCAAGGAGATCATCGAGTCCAACACCCCTGCCAGAGCAGGACCAGACAATCCAGCTCAGGTCATACAGGAACACATCTAGATGGGCCTTGAAAGTCTCCAGAGAAGGAGACTCCACAACCCCTCTGGGGAGCCTGTGCCAGTGCTCTGTGACCCTTACAGCAAAGAAGTTCCCCCGTGTGTTGAGGCGGAACCTCCTGTGCTGCAACTTCCATTCATTGCTCCTTGTCCTATCCCAGGGAGCAAGTGAGCAGAGCCTGTCCCCCCACTCTTGACTCCCAGCCCTCAGATATTTATAAACATTTATCAAATCCTCTCTCAGTCTTCTCCAGACTAAGAAGCCCCAGGTCCCTCAGCCTCTCTTCACAAGGCATGTGCGTAGGGAAGTGCCTGCTGACTGCAGGGTGATTGGACCAGATGAACTTGAGAGGTCCCTTCCAGCCCAAACCATTCCATAAATCACTGCTGTGGGGCAGGGAGTTGGTGGTGCTTCCCATGGGATATTTAAACCACAGAAATCATGAGAAGAGAATTCAAAAGGGAAAAAAACAAAAAACCAACAAAACATCCATTTGCCATCTGTGCTGGAAAGCAGAATTAGCTCATGGATGCCTCCTCGTTGGAGGTGTGCAAGGCCATGTTGGATGAGACCTTGAGCAATGTCATCTAGTGGAAGGTGTCCCTGTTTATGGCCAGGGGGTTAGAACTGGGTGATCTCTAAGGAGATAGATCATCTTTAAGTTCCCTTCCAGCCCAAACCATTCTATGAATCACTGCTGTGGGACAAGGAGTTGGTGGTGCTTCCCATGGGATATTTGAACCACAGAAACCATGAGAGAAGAATCCACAAGGGAAAAAACACCCCAACAAAATACCTATTTGCCATCTGTGCTGGAGAGCAGAATTAGCTCATGGCTGCCTCCTCCTTGGAGGCGTGCAAGGCCAGGTTGGATGAGGCCTTGAGCAATGTCATCTAGTGGATAGAACTGGGTGATCTGTAAGAAGCTGAATCATCTTCAAGGTCCCTTCCAACCCAAACCATTCCATGAATCTATGAATCTATTTGTTCTGCTGCAGGTTGTGTAGTCTGGGAAGGAGGGCTTTTGGTTTGCAGCTGCAGAGGGGAGCTCTGTGTGAAGTGTTGGCCATGATGGGAAGCTCTGCTGCGGGGAAGCTCTGCTGCGTGGCTGAGCAGCTCAGCTCTGCAGTGATAAACATGTCAGGCCATGGTAATTGTTGCCTTCTCCTGGAATGGGTGGGTGAGAGGCTATCAAATATCAGCACTGAGTGCCTGAGCAATCATCCTGTTATCAATTCTTCATGGGAAACCACGGGCTGCTGCCTGTTTGCTCCTCCTGAATATAGAGTAGCTTTGTAGAGAAGAGAAGGTTGAATTTGCCTGGTCCTTGTGCAGGAACCTGGTGGGGCTCCAGCTGCCTGTTCCTCTCTATTAACCACCATCTCTGGAGGGAAGGCTGCTCCCTTCACCAAGCCTTCCATAAAACACTTTTATGAAATTCCTTTTTATTGTGCTGGCAGAGAGGAGAACTGGAAGGTGTTTGGTTTAGATTATCTTTGTCGACATCAGCTTGATGAACAATTTCCACAGCAGGCACTCAGGTGCCACTGGGACAGGGACAAGGACAAGGCTGGCATCCTTTAATGGGCACAGACCTGAACACAGGTTCTCTCTGAACATGTGAAGGAACTCCTTTACTTTGAGGGTGGCAGAGCCCTCAAGTAGGCTGGCTGGAGATGTAGTGGAATCTCAGTCTCTGGAGACATTGAAGGCCTGTCTAGATGTGTTCCTGTGTGATCTGTTTTGGCTGATCCTCCTCTGGCAGGGGAGTTGGACTCAATCTTCAGAAGTCCCTTTCAACCCCTACCATTCTATGATTCTGATTCTGTGATTGTGTGAGTCTAGGAAGGTTACAGAAAGAGTTGCCTGATACAAGAGGGGTGAACATTTGTCCACCTGCTAAAGGGGAGCCAGGCTATTGGTAGGCATGGGTGACAAGGAGCTACTGGAGAGAGCCCAGGGGAGGATTCAAAGATGCTGAGGGGCCTAGAACATCTCTGTGAGAAGGAAAGGCTGAGAGCCCTGGGACTGTTGAGCCTGCAGAAGAGCAGCCCCAGAGAGGATCTTCTCAATACTCAGCAAGAACCCAAGGGTGGGGGGCAAAAGGATGGGGTCAGGCTCTTGTCAGTGGTTCTCAGTGACAGGATATAAGGTACAATGTGCACAAATTGGAACCCAGGAGGCTCCACGTGAAGATGTGGAAAAACTTGGGGGTGCTGGAGGCCTGGAGCAGGCTGCCCAGAAAAGTTGTGGAGTCTCTTTCTCTGGAGACATTCCAAATCCCCCTGTCCATTGTGATCCTGGGCAAGCTGCTCTGAGTGCCCCTGATTAAGCAGGGGGGTTGGGCTGGATATCTCAAGAGGTTCCTTCCAACTTCCACCGTGGTGGGATTCTGTGGTGAAAAATAGAGAAGCACTTTCAGAAGCTTTAAACTCAGCATGCATTTTCATCCTCTGCTATGACACAGCAGGTAAGCTGCTGAAGTTAATGGCCATGTTTAAGAGGTTGATGGTTGGACTCACTGATCATAGAATCATAAAATGGTAAGGTTGGAAGGGACCTCAAGGATCATCCAGTTCCAACCCCCTGCCATAGGCAGGGACACCTCCCACTAG
>WBNM01043823.1:0-28994 GCA_013399055.1 Ramphastos sulfuratus | reverse complement strand
ACAGGTTGCCCAGGGAGGTTGTGGCTGCTCCCTCCCTGGAGGTGTTCAAGGCCAGGTCGGAATGACCTGTTCTAGTGGGAGGTGTCCCTGCCTATGGCAGGGAGTTAGAACTAGATGATCTTTGAAGTCCCTTCCAACCTTACCATTCTGTGATTCTATGATAACTTATTGTCCACCAGCACTCCAAGTTCCTGCTCCACAGAGCTGCTTTCCAGTGGGTCACCCCTTAATTTGTACTGGTTCCAGCAGTGCTGCTGGAGATGTGCTTTGGGTTCTTTATTCCTTTTCTCCTTTCATCTTCTCTCACCCACTGGTGGTTCTGCTCATCCACGTATTGGGCAAAATGTTCCCTTAAATATTTAATGCCAGACTTGCTATTAACTCAGGTTTTGTGCCAGCATTAACATCAAGCCTCAGTTGGAGTTTGTAGAGATGAAGCTACTCAGTGGTCTGGGCTCCATCTTCATGTTTATTGTGTGCTCTGCTGGTAAAGAGAAAACTGAATTTTCCAGGTCTTTGAGGAAGACTTTACCTTAACAGAGAAACCCAAACAACCTACCCAAAATGCAATAAACTTTGGGACTGCAAACAGCTCTGTGGAAAAATTGAGGTGGGATGGCTCCTTGGCTTCTGCTACCACTTTCATGGCTACTCTGGTCTAATTGGAGTATTTATTTTCTTACCCTCACTTACAATTTCTTAATTATTGGAGGGAGAAAGGTAAGGGCTGAGCCTGTGGAGATGAACTCTGCAAATTAGCAGTGAGGACAAATATTAAAAGAGGCACCATCTGCCATGGAACCCATTTGCCACCTGTTCCCTTGCTTTCAGATGGAGCTAATGGTTTCCAGTTAAGGTTTGAGGCTGCCACAGAACAGCTGGGAAGTGACTAAGTATTTTTCCTCTCAATACCTTTAACAGCCCAGCGACACTCTGAGTTAAAACCAGCTCTTAATGCCAGCCATTCTCAATGGGCTCTTCCCTCTGCCTCTCAGTTTGCTTCATGAGCAAGTTCTGCTGATGAAAACCACAGTTTTGTACCAACACTCAGTTATTTTGATGGTGGTGTCTACAGGAAATGCCTTCTCCATAGCAAACTAAAGTGTGACTCCCAGAGTGCTCCCAGCACTTAGAACCATAGAATTGTTTGGGTTGGAAAAGCCCTCTAAGATCATTGAGTCCAACCACCAACACAACACCACCACTGCCATTAAACCATGCTCCAGGTGCCTTGTCCGCACGTTTCTTGAACCCCTCCAGGGATGGTGATTCTACCACCACCCAACCTGGGCAGCCTGTTCCAATACCTGGCCACTCTTGCAGGCAAGAAATTGTTCCAAATCTCCAACCTAAGCCACCCCTGGCACAATGTCAGGCCATTTCCTCCCATTCTATCATCTAGACTCAGGGAGGTCTCAGTTAGGTTGAGGGGAAGGTAGAGTGACAGCAGATTTACTCCTGTGCAACCCTTAAGCTCAGCCTTACCATCATCACCAGCAGATTGAGGGAGGTTCTCCTCCCCCTCTACTCTGCCCTGGTGAAACCTTGTGCTGGTTTGAGGCTAATTGGAATATTTTAATAGAGAAAATTATATTATAGGCTGTGAAAAGGAAACAATGGTGATGTCTACTTCACTCATAGGCTTGCTGAGATGTTTAAGAATAAGAACCCAAAACATAGATAACACAGAGTGCCTTNACAGGAAGTTCCACCTCAACATGAGGAGGAACTTCTTTACTGTAAGGGTCACAGAGCAGTGGAACAGGCTCCCCAGAGAGGTTGTGGAGTCTCCCTCTCTGGAGACTTTTAAGACCCATCTGGATGTGTTCCTGTGTGACCTGAGCTGGATTTTAAGGTCCTGCTCTGGCAGCAGGGGTGGATTTGATGATCTGTGGAGATCCCTTCCAACCCCTAACATCCTGTGACCCTGTGAATCACAGACTGGTTTGGGTGGAAAGGTCATGCAGTCCAACCCCCCCCCACCTCTATTCAGCAGGGACATCTGCAACTTTAAGGTTATTTTCCAAGCCAGTGCAGTCTTTGAATGTGTAAATGTGATGTGCACCTATTTTGGAAGCTTCTCTTTTCCCTTTCTGGGTGTCCTGCCTGTCTCTCAGCAGAAGCAGCTTGACTTTGAATACTGAGCAGTTTCTAACAAGCTTGTTGTAAATGATCTGCCCAGCTCTAATGCTGTGTAACGAAGCAAGCAAATGAATGTTTATAGTTATTAAAGTGATAACTTCCTACTCCAGCTAATATCCAGCAGAAAATGACTTCTCTGTTTCATATCTCTGTTGGCACATGCAAGAGGAGGCACCAACGTGGGGTGGGTTTTGAAGCCCCAAGTGGCAGAGATCACAGTTAAATAAGCATCACTTTTCTCCTCCTGTTGGACTGTTTATCTCTGCTGGAAACTGCAACTGCTCATCTGCCCAATTGAGGGTCTCTAAGAACTGGGATGGTTGTTCAACAAGGACACCACGATCCAGCAATGTGCTCTCAAGGCTGCCAGTGGTCTCCTGGTGTATGTGAAGAGTGTGGCCAGTGGGTGCAGAGAGGGTATCCTCCCTATCTACTGTGCTCTCGTGAGGCCACAATTTGAGTGCTGTGTCAATTCTGAGCTCCCCAGTTCAAGAGAGAGACAGGGAAGTACTGGAGAGAGTCCAGTGGAGGCTTCAAAGGTGCTGAGGGACTTCAGCTCCTCAGCAGGAGCATCTCTGTGAGGAGGAAAGGCTGAGAGGCCTGAGTCTGTTGAGTCTAGAGAAAAGCAGCTTGAGAGGGATCTTCTCAGTGCTTAGCAAGACCTAAAGGGCCTGTGGGGGGCAAGAGGATGGGGTCAGACTCTTGTCAGTGATGCCCAGTGATGGGACAAGGGGCAATGGACACAAACTGGAACCCAGGAGGTTCCATCTGACCAGGAGGAAAAACTTCCTTGGTGTGAGATTGCTGGATCCTTGGAGCAGGCTGCCCAGAGGGGTTGTGCAGTCTCCCCGTCTGGAGAGCTCTCAAACCCACCTGGGCATTGTGATACTGGGCAAGCTGCTGTGGGTGCCCCTGCTTTAGCAGGGTGTTTGGACTGGATGATCTCCAGAGGGCCCTTCCAACTGTCATCATGCTGGGATTCTGTTTCTGAAGATGATTCCTATTGTTTGTGTGAAAATGCAGCTGTTTCTTTGGGTTTTTAAGACAAACATCCTGCATGAAAAGGAGAAGCAGGGTGGCCTGGGGCAGAGCTTGCTAATATTGCAGGGGGGTTTGTTCCATCTTTATTGAAAAATAATGTCAATAATGGAGCATTTATTGATGCAAAGACCAGGATGGACTCAAGCAGCTTTGTGGGTCACGCTGCAGTTAGTCTGTGCAAACACAGGGTGATTTCCAAGGCATTAAGATGATGTTTTTCTGGGCCTATCTTATCTATCCATACAAAAGACATCTCTAATCCTCCTTTTACTGCAGATATGACTAAGTGGAAGTGGAAGGCAAGATTTTCTGGCAGGATAAAAATACCCTCTCAGAGGGATTGTCCTGCTGTGGCACTTCATCTTATCTCCTGTAAGGATCCCACGGCCAGGCTGCTATCAGTTACAAATTAGTCCTGCTTCACTTCTGCTGTCTTCTTGGGTAAACAGCTCTTTTCTCCAGGGTGGACCAGGAGAAACAGGTTCAGTGTCTTGAATGTAATATCAAGTTATTGACAATAGCAAAAAAAAAAAAAAAAAGCAAGCCAAAACAGCCCAAACTTAATTAAATATTTCACGTAGCAGTTAGAGAAGACAAACAACCCAAAGCCTTCTCATTCATGCCCAACTGTTTGCTTGGTAAATGTCATGGAAGTCAGACTTAATTTACTCTGTGTTTAACTGCTTGCTAAAACAAGGAGTAAGGGTTTTGTTGTTTCTTTCTTTTTCTTTTCTTTTTCTTTTTTTTCCCCCTCTACAGTGCAGTGCTGTAAAGAGAGTTTAAATCAGATTTCACAGGTTAGCAGCAGCAGTTACACTGATCAAATGCCTGTGGGGTGGCTTTTCTCCGTTCAGGAGACCAGCAAGCGGTGCAGATCCAAGCAGCTCCTGCTGCTGATGCTTGCAAGATTAATACTAATACAGCACTTAGCAATTTTCCCTCTGGAAAGCAAAGGCACTTTGCAGAACTGGGTCTGAATTGCTCACGTTTTGCTCTTTGCTGCCAGGTCAGTTCCTCCCTGGGCTGTGGTGGGTCAGCCGTACTGCCGCATCGCCTCGCCACGGCACGCAGCGTCACCTCAAGCACACCACCTAGCACTTTTCTTCCTCTTTTATGCTTCATGATTATTTGGCCAGCCTCAGAATGTTTTAATCTTTGCCTTGGAATCACAGAATCATAGGATTGTTTGGGTTGGAAAAGCCCTTCAAAATTATCCAGTCCAAGCCACAGCAACCCCAAGCGGCACTACAGGCTGGGGACNTGGCTGATTCTATGATTCTAAGCATCAATGCAACACTACCATGTCCATCAAACCATGACCCAGAGTGCCCTGTCCACACAGTTCTTGAAAGCCTCCAGGGATGGTGACTCCACCTGTTCCAATGCCTGGGCACTCTTTCAGGAAGAAAGAATTGTTCCTGATCTCCAAGCTAAACCTTGGGAGCTGCCTTGGAGGCATGTGGGTGCCCTTGACTCTCTTATGATCTCATGCCTCAGATGGGTGATTGCAATGGGGGCAGGACTGAGGGTTTCTCTGAAAACCTTCCTCACTGCTTTTTACTTTTTGATCTGATTTCTTGAGGCAAACTCTACCTCTGGGGATCCACAGGGGAAAGGTCTGTTTTTCCATGTGGCTTCTCAGATGCTAACCTGCTCACCAATGTTCCTGAAGATTGATCCCAAGGCTGGAGGCTCTTTCATAGAATCACAGAATGATTTGTTTTGCAAGGGACCTTAAAGATCATCTAGTTCCAACTCCCCTGCCACGGGCAATGGTGTCTTCTACTACACCAGGCTGCTCAAGATCTCATCCAACCTGAGTGTGAACACCTCCAGGGAGGGGGCATCCATGACCTTCCTTTCATGTGTCAGTCTGTGTGTTTGATGCCCTTGCTCAACCATTTCATTTCAGATTTGTTTAGCTCCCCCTCATTAGCTACAAGAGGTATCATATCCCCCCTGGAAGAGTTTTCTAAGGGCTTAGAGAATCTTAGCATGGTGAGATTTGAATCTGCATCAGAAAAATCATGAAAGCAGGAGAATCTGGAGGCAGTCCAGGCAAGGCTCCAAAGCTGCTGAGGGGCCAGGAGTATCTCTGTGAGGAGGAAAGGCTGAGAGCCCTGGGGCTGTTGAGCTTGCAGAAGAGCAGCCTGAGAGAGGATCTGATCAATGCTCAGTAAGAGCTAAAGGGCCTGTGGGGGCAAGAGGATGGGGCCAGTCTCTTGTCAGTGGTGCCCAGTGACAGGGCAAGGGGCAGTAAAGCAGCTTTGCCTGTCCAGTGTCTGAAGTGGTGGAAAACAAATTTATTACAATTTTCATAGTGTTTTTAAGCAGCTACAGTTAGGACCTTTTCTGTTTGACTTCCCAGGTGTGATTGACATTTGGTGAGACACTGGAACAGGTTGCCCAGGGAGGTGGTGGAGTCACCATCCCTGGAGGTGTTCAAAAAACCTGTGGACATGGCACTTGGGGACATGGTTTAGTGGCTGTGGTGGTGTTAGATTAGCAGTTGGGCTCGATGATCTCAGAGGCCTTTTGCAATCCAAACAATTCTGATTCTGTGTTTCTCAGTCAGGCCCCACTCCAGAAATGTAAATACCTTTAAGGATGTAAGATGAGTCTTGGCTGGTTGGCCAGAATGTAAATAAGGCAAATTAATTAAATTCCACATTTTGAAGCATGCCGTGGTTGCCTCCCTAGAGTAGCTAAAGAGAATTTCATTGATTTCAGTGCAAATTTACTTCTCTTTACCACATGCTAAGTGTGATGATGATGTTTCTGCAATCAAGGCAGGAGGTCTGGCAGCCCCTGAAGAGAGGATGGGGCTGGTACCATGCTGACCCTTGCCCTGTGCAGGGGACAAATTTGTGGAACTGAGCAAAGGGCTTTTTCTGAGCTGCACTCTGGTGTTGATGTGCAGGAGGCTGCATCTGCAGCAGTGATGAAAGGTGATGTTGATTGAAGGGGTCACAACTGGGTGCAGTCTTAGTCAATATCTGGCCATTTGGCCACGGTGGTCTTAGGCTGACAGTTGGACTCAATGATCTTAGCATCTCTTCCAACTGAAACAAGTCTATGCTCCTGGGACCTTAATCAAGGACCTGGATACATGGTCAGAATGGGCCTGCAACCAGTTTGATGATGATACCAAACTGGGAGGAGTGGTTGACATGCCATCAGGCTGTGCTGCCATTCACTCAGACCTGGACAGGCTGGAGAGCTGGGCAGAGGTGAACCTCATGAAGTTTAAGAAGGGCAAGTGCAGAGTGCTGCACCCGGGGAGGAGGACCAGTAACCTTCAGTACATGTTGGAGGTTGACCTGTTGGAAGACAGCTCTGCAGAGAAGGACCTGGGAATGCTTGTGGACAGTAAGTTCACCAGGAGCCAGTAATGTGCCCTTGTAAGCAAGAAAGGCAGTGGTCTTCCAGAGTGCATTAGGAAGGCTGTTGTCTCCAGTTCTGAGCTTCACAGCTCTAAAGGTCTGTTGGAGAGTCCAGCACAGGCTGCAAAGCTGCTGAGGGGCCTGGAGAAGCTCTGTGAGGAGGAAAGGCTGAGAGACCTGGGGCCGTTGAGCCTGGAGAGGAGCAGCCTGAGAGGGGATCTGATGAGTGCTCAGCAAGAGCAAAAGGACCTGTGGAGGGCCAGAGGACTGAGTCAGACTCATCAGTGATGCTCAGTGACAGGACGAGGGCAATGCTCACAAACTGGAACCCAGGAGGTTCCACCTGAAGAGAAGGAGAAACTTGTTTGGTGTGAGGGTGCTGGAGGCCTGGAGCAGGCTGCCCAGAGAGGCTGTGGAGTCTTTCTCTGGAGAGATTTCAACCTCACCTGTCTATTGTGATCCGGGGCAAGTTGCTGTGGGTGCCCCTGCTTTACCAGTGGGGTTGGACTGGATGATTTTCAGAGCTCCCTTTGAAGCCCTCTGTGCTGGGATTCTGTAGTCTCAGTTTGAATTCCCATTTTAAATGTTCTGGCATTTCTTTCTGTGCTCCAACAGCAGGTTCTTCACTGCCAGCTTTGTGCAAACAGTAATTCCACAAATAGCTGCTGGAAGCATGTTCTGAGTAGCAGAAAGCTCAAGGTTTGTCTCTGAAGATGTATCCTGGCTCTGGTGTGTGCTGTGGAAAAAAAAATGCTGGATCCCTGCTCAGTTGATGTGGGAGGTTGGAGATGTTTCCTGCTTGTGGGGGTGTGTCCTCCAGAACTGCCATGGTACAAACCCATGCTTTTGTGTCCTAAACCACATCCTGCATCATAGAATGGTTAAGGGTTGGAAAGGAACTTAAAGATCATAGAATCATAGAATGGTAAGGTTGGAAGGGACCTCAAAGATCATCCAGTTCCAACCCCCTGCCATAGCCAGGGACATCTCCCACTAGTACAGGTCACTCAAGGCCTTGTCCAACCTGGCCTTGAACACCTCCAGGGAGGTTGTGGAGCACAGAAGCACAGGATGTGATCTTCGATCACATTCTGTGCTTCTGTGCTCCACAACCTCCCTGGGCAACCTGTGCATGTTGGCATCCCACATTGGGCTGATTCCTAGGGCTGAGCAGGACTGGAAGTGAAATCAAACAGATCCTCCCTCTAGAAGCTATCAAATGAGGAAAGGGAAGAGAAGGCAGAGCTCTCCAGTGATCTGCAAATAATGCATTGTAATTAAGGCCTGAATTCCACCTTAGGCCACTCTCAAAAATGAATGAATAAAAGTTCTTTAATCTCCTTTAGGATTACAAGCATTAAATGGCAGCAAAGTNCTCTGATCGTCTTTGTGGCCTCCTCTGGACCCACTCCAACACTTCCATGTCCTTCCTGTGCTGGGGGCTCCAGAACTGCACACAGGACTCCAGATGGGGTCTGAGGAGAGCAGAGTAAAGGGTCAGAATCCCCTCCCTTGCCCTGCTGCCCACACTGCTCTTGCTGCAGCCCAGGGCTCGGTTGGTCATATAGTTCCAACCACCCTGCCATGGGCAGGGACTCTTCCCACCAGACCAGATTGCTGAAGGCCTTGAGCACCTCTAGGGAGGTGTTCACCTCCATCCAAAGCACAGAGATCCTTCATATACATCAGCAGCCTAGGAAAATCACAACACTGCCCTAGGAGATTGTAGATGTTGATGCTGCTCAGCAACGTCTGGTTTTCATTCACTCAGATGTTAACAGGACAATAGATGCTTAGGGATGGAGAGAAAATATGATTTCATCTCATTTCATGCAGGAGGATATTTGCAAGACACAAATTGTGGAGATGACAGGGTTGCAAATATTAGATTACAGTAGCTGCTGGCCGGGCATGGATTGAAATGATTTTGCTTATGTTGGAGCTTACCTCAGAAAATGTTTCCTTCAAAATGTTCTCTGTAGATATCAAGGATCTCATCCAGCCTGCTCTTGCATACTTCCAACAGTGGACAGCTCACCCCTAGAAGTATTTTTCAGGCCAGGTTAGATGAGCCCCAGAGTTACCTTGTCTAGTAGCAAGTGTCCCTGCCCATGGCAAAGGAGGGTTGAGATGAGGTGATCCTTAATGTCCCTTCCAATGATGATTCTGTGCATTGCAAACACAGTCAAAATTGGCAGTGTGGGGGGAGGAGAGTGAAATCAGCCACTTCACTCGTGTGATGGGACATTAGCAAGTTCTTGGTGTTCTCCAGCTTGGATTCCCCATCACCCTGAGCCTTACAAGGTGATGATGCAAGGTCCAGTTCTGGGATTTTTATTGCTGCACAAATCATGGCATCAGAAGGATGCCACCAAGGCTGCCATTGCTAAGCAGTGGCATGGACACAGTAAGTTTGTCCTTGCAAAAGCTCTTTAGATAGTTGAAGACCCAAGTTTAGAAGAAGACAGTAATGAAGGTGCAGGAGGACAGCACTGTTTGATCTGGACTGGGCTCTGTAGAAGTAACTGCCTTATTGTCAGGGCTTGGCTCTGCTCCACAGAACATCTCACTTAATTATCTGCAGCTAATAATCACACCCAGCTTGCCAATTATTTGATGTGACAATTTATTTTTGATTTTAATCTTTGAGGGAGCAAAGGATCATCACATGAAAATACAAACCCCCATACACTCACAAATCTTTCCTGAAGAAAACAATCACTGAAGCAGGTTGATGTTGCCCAAAGCTTTCTGGACAGTGAAAATGTAGCTAGACAATGAATTTTAAAAGGCACCCAGGAGCCTTCAAAGATGACTAAGAACAGAAATACTTTATTATTATTCTTTTTTTTTTTAATTTAAATATAGAATTCCCTTCCTAGCCTGGTGTGCCCAAGTGGAGCAAAAGATAATTCTAATGAAATGTCAGTGTTGTCCAAACACTGCTGTTGGGTGCATTCTGCTGTCTGCCATGCCCAGCAAACTGTTCAAACAGTTGGTGTGGTTGTGGGTGGGCTGCTCTTTGAGCTGGAGGAGATGTGCACTTGTTGGCTGGTGGCAAAGAGCTCAGTGGCAATGTGCAGGAGAGCATCACTCACCTCTTTGGTTGTAGCCAGTGTTCAGAATAGCAAGGAGGGCACCCTGCCCCTCTGCTGTGATCTGCTGAGACCTCACCTGCAGTGCTGGGGCCAGCTCTGGAGTCCTCAGCACAGCAGAGACACGGACCTATTGGAGGAGGACCAGAGGAGGCCACAGGAATGATGGGAAGGATGAAATCCCTCTGCTCTGAGGACAAGTAGAGTTGGGGTTGAAGGCTCCAGGGAGACCTTCTGGTGGCCTTGCAGTGCTTAAAGGTGCTGATCAGAAAGATGAGGGCAGCCTCTTGAGCAAGGTCTCTTGTGACAGGACAAGGAGTGATGGTTTGAACTCAAAGAATGGAATTCAGAGTGGTAAGATGGAAAAAATGCTTGATCCTGAGGGTGGTGAGTGCCTGGCCCAGACTGCCCAGAGAGATGAGAAATGTCCCATCCCTGGAACCAGTGCAGGTGAGGTTTTTCGTGGCTCTGAGCAACTCGCTCTTGTTGTAGATGTCTCTCCTGAGTGCAGGAGGTTGTACTGAATGACCTTTAAAGGTCATTTCCTTCCCAAACCATTCACTCCATGATTCTATTCCCATACACAGCTACTCAGCTCAGACAACCCATCCAGAATTTTCCATCCTGCTTCAGCTTCTGACACCTAAAAAGTGTTCACTTTCAGCCCTGAAGTTCTGGTTTCTTCTCAGCTGGCTGAGCTTTAAAGGCTCCTTCCAATGCAAACCACTCTGTGATACCATAAGAGAAGTCTCAGCAGAGTCCTCACAGCTGGAACTCAACCAGCCCTTAATTCCTCGGTGATGAAGGAGATAAATCCAGGCTTTCAAAGCCTGGTAGCTCAGCAGCAGTTGGAGGAGATGGCTCGTGCCTGATTGCCAGGACAGCCTCATCTGCTGGCCTTTAAGCCTTCAAGGAGATGGGCAATTACCTCCATAAGTAATTCTTTGACCTAACGAGGGATGATTTCCTCTGGATTTATGCCCCTTGGTATTTAAATAATTGCAGACTTCAGCTGAAGCTTTTTTGGCATTCCGAGCACTTTCCTTCCTTCTGGTTGCTTGGACACTTCTGCAAAGATGAAGCTTTACTGTCTCCTCCTTTCAATCCAATCACTTAGGGCATTGCTCTCCTGCTCCGTGTCCTGCTGTTCAGGAGTGCTGAAGTGTTCCTGCAGCCTTTGAAAGGTCAACCTTTCTTCTCACATCTGTACAAAACCTACCTGTGCTTTTCAATCATAGAATCACAGAATGGTTTGAGGTGGAAGAGGCCTTAAAGATCATCCAGTTCCAACTGCTTGCCATAGGCAAGGACACCTTCTGCTAGACCAGGCTGCTCAAGGTTTCACCCAACATGGCCCTGAACATCTCCAGGGAGGGGGCATCCACAGCCTCCCTGGGCAACCTGTTGCAGTGTCTCACCACCCTCACTGTAAAGAATTTCTTCCTACTCTGCAGTCTAAATCTACTTTCCTCAAGCTCCAATCCATTCTCCATCATCCTGTCACCACGAGCCTTTGTCAGAAGTCCTTCCCCAGCTCTCCTGTAGCCCCCTTCAGGTACTGGAAGGCTACTATAAGGTCTCCTCAAAGCCTTCTCCCTGAAGTCTTCTCTTCTCCAGGCTGAACAGCCCCAGCACCCTCAGCCTGTCTCCACAGGAGAGTTGCTCCAGTCCTCTGATCATCTTCATGGCCTCCTCTGGACTCTCTCCAACTGTTCCATGTCCTCCTTGTGTTGGTGGCACCAGAACTGTGTTTGCAGAGGAACACAGGTATCTTTGGGTAAATACCCTCCCCCCCTCAAAAAGAAGCTATGAAGAAATAACCTGGCTTCTGTAGGAGCCTGGATCTGTGCTGGGGCAGCTCCCCACAGGTGAGATGTCATCACTGAACAGCTCATTGCTGACTTTCCATGAGGCTGCAATGTACCCTTATGGCCAAAAAGGCAAACAGTCCTCTGGGTTGCATTAAGGTCAAGGGAGGTTCTCTTCCACCTGTACTCTGCCCTTGGGAGTTTGTGGCTGAGGGAACTGAGGTTGTTCAGCATGGAGAAAAGAAGGCTGAGGGGAGACCTTCTAGCTCTCTACAACTCCCTGAGGTTAGTGTGAGGTGAGTGCCTTCTCCTGGGGAATAGGACTAGAGGAAATGGCTTCAAGTTGCTCCAGGGGAGGTCTAGGTGGTCGGTAGATACGGAGCAGTGCATGTTTGGCTTTGCTTTGGCTTCTGGTTCAGTCCCATTGGAGTGTAACAAGGAAATTCTGCTTGGAGATCAGCCTCTTGCATGAGGGAGAAAGTGAATCCTCACCACTTCACTCAGTAACTCTGGCTGTGGCACCCAGAGGCTCTGGGGACAATGTGCTGTGGCACTCCTGCTCTAAATCTACTCCTGTCTGGTCTGTCCTCTGTCAGCGACCACACAATTCCTGTTTGCACCACACTGTTCCATTGACTCCAGTTTCTTGTTTCCAACAGAGAAGGCAAAGGGCCATTACCATGTTCTAGGTGAGGGAGTGCTCAGCAGTCCTGCAAAGCTCCACACCATAAATCATCATTACCCTATGGAGTTTCCTTCTTGGCAGCTACCAGGAGAAGTTATAAACAGCTACTTCCCCTGTACTTGGCACTGGTGAGGCCACACTGGGTTCAGTCTTGGGCCTCTCCAAGCATGAGATTAAGGTGCTGGAGCAGGTCTAGAGAAGGGCAACAAAGCTGGTGAAGGGTCTGTAGAACAAGACTGGTGAGGAGTAGCTGAAGAGAAATAGAATTGTGCAGTCTAGAGAAAAAGAGGCTGAGGGGAGACCTTCTGCCTCTCTTACAACTCCCTGAAAGGAGGCTGGACAGGTGGGGGTTGGTTTCTTCTCCCTAGTATCAGGTGATTAAAACAAGCAGAACTAGCCTGAAATTGTGCCAGAGAGGTTTAGGCTGGACATGAGGAACAATTTCCTTGCTGCAAGGGTGGTCAGGCATTGGAACAGGCTACCCAGTGAGGTGGTGAAGTCACTATCCCTGGAGGTGTTGAAGGGTTGAAGGAAACCTGTGGACATGGCACTTGGTGACATGGTTTAGTGTCCATGATGGTTTTGGGTTCATAGTTGGACTCCAGGACCTCAGAGGCCTTTTCCAACCCAAAGAATTCTATAATTCTACCTGTTGGAAGAGACCTTTGAGATCATCAAATGCAGCTGTTCACCTAGAGCTCACAACCCCACCACTGCTGCTAAGCTGCTGCCACCAAACCTCATTCCTCAGCACCGCATCCACACAGCCTTTAAATGCCTCCTGGGATGGTGACTCCACCACCTCCCTGCTGACTCCACTCCTGCTGGAGTCAAGTAAATAGATAGACACATCTAGATGTAATTTCTTACACGCAGATGGAGCTCAACTACTTGGCTTAATTATAGCTGAGACTCAGCAAAGATACTGAGATGATTTAAGGCAATCACAACCTTGAAGGAATAAATATTGATGCTTTCCAGCTCTTTGTGCTCTCAGGCTTTGCAAGAGATGAATCTGGAATGCAAATAAACTCCAGAGACTGAGCATCCTGTCACAATGCAAGATGAGCTTTTGGCGTGTACTGAACGTAACCTCGGCTGGAATAAGACCTAGCATCATAGATTCACAGAATGGTTTGGGTTGAAAAAGACCTTAAAGATCATCCAGTTCCAACCCCTGTGCCATGGGCAGGGACACCTTCCACTAGACCAGGTCGCTCAGTGCCTCATCCAGCCTTGCCTTGAACAGCTCCAAGGAGTGGGTGAGTAAGAAGAGTAAAGAACCTCACACTCGCCCACCCACCCACTCAGAGTCTCTGCAATTTATGATTAAGCTTAGGTTTTTTTCAAGCAATCATAGAACTATGAAATGTTTTAGGTTGGAAGAGCCAGCAGTGTGCCCAGGTGGCCAAGAAGGCCAATGGCATCCTGGCCTGCATCAGGAATAGTGTGGCCAGCAGGAGTAGGGAGCTCATTCTCCCCCTGTACTCTGCACTCGTCAGGCCACACCTTGAGTACTGTGTCCAGTTCTGGGCNGCCATGTGGAGATAGATGCCTTCAGAGGAAAATATTAATTCTCACTGGATGGAGGCTGGTGGATGTATTTCCAGCAAGGTGCCTGGAGGCAAACCTGCTTCAAACCATCTCTGGGAGGAATTAAATTGGAATGAAAAATTCCATGGGTTTGAATCGACATCCCAACAGTGGTGGGAATATGTACATTGGGCTTCTAATTTTGCTCCCTTATCAAATCTGGCTACCCCTCTTGGGGGTTCAGAGGGCCTTTAGTATTCCCAACATTTTTTTTTTCCTCTGTTAGAATGTCCTTTCATTTGTTCACATAAAAAAAAAAAATCTTCCTGTTATCCCTTAGCTTTAACATCTTGAACACCTCCAAGGACAGTGACTCTACCTTCTCCTTGGGCAACCCATACCTGACCTCTCTCCCAAGCACTGTATTCCTCCAATAAGATGTGACCAGTTTACCCTCAAGTACAGACTGGTGTGGGTCTTCCCACAGAGTCAAAGAATAGGTTCAGCTGGAAGGAACCTTAAAGATCACAGTATCAGAGTATAGCAAGGTTGGAAGAGACCTCAAAGATCATCAAGTCCAACCCACTACCACAGACCTCAAGACTAGACCATGGCACCAAGTGCCACATCCAAACGTGCCTTGAACACCTCCAGGGANCCCCTTCAGATACTGGAAGGCTACTCTAAGGTCTCCTGGAAGCCTTCTCTTCTCCAGGCTGCAAAGCCCCAACTCTCTCAGCCTGTCCTCATAGCAGAGCTGCTGCAGCCCTCCGAGCATCTTTGTGTCCTCCTCTGGACCTGCTCCAACAGTTCCATGTCCTTCCTGTGCTGGGAGCTCCAGAACTGCACACAGGACTCCAGGTGGGGTAGGTTCAGATTCCTAAGTAAACTTCTGCACCTTTGGTATTTTTAGCAGGCATCACTGAAAGGTTATTTCTGTACCACACAGATGCATCACTGTTGGTAGTTCCTTCCTCTACTTGCTCGTGGCCAAAACATACCTCAAGAGAGGGAGCAGGTAGGTTCCTGATGCTCCTGACCCCGTTGAGAAAGACATGACAGATGTTCAGGACAAAGCTGTTCTTCACAAGTGCTTCCTCTCTGCCTCAGCAGAGCCAAGGGCTCACATCACTCCATTACACAGCAGAGAGATGTTAACAGCCTGGTAACAGGAGTCACACTGCCCATGGCGAAATGAAGTGACATCAGTCCTGGACCTTAGCCCAGCTGTTATGGCAGCAGAGGTCTCTTGTCCCTGCTGCTAAGGGTCAATTCTCACCTTTTCCAATTAAACCATGACACTTCTGACTGTACCTTCAAGCTAGATTAGCAGTTTGGAAAGGGTTTAAGTCTCATTGTCTTCAGAGTGATTCAGAGAGCCTTTAACAGCTCTGCAGCTAAAAAAGCAGGGGACACAGCATTTATTTTCATAGATCCAGACAGTCATAGAATGGATTTGGTTGGAACAGACCTTCAAGATTGCCAAGTTCAACCATGAACCCAGCACTGCCAGGTCACCACTAAACTTTGTCCCTCAGCAACCACATCTCCATGCCTTTGAAACCCCTCCAGGGATGAGGACCACCACTGCCCAGGGTACCATGGGTGGGCCCTCACAACCCTTTTGAGGAAGAAATTGTTCCTCATGACCCCATCTGGAGTCCTGTGTGCAGTTCTGGAGCTCCCAGCACAGGAAGGACATGGAAGTGTTGGAGCGGGTCCAGAGGAGGCCATGAAGATGCGCAGAGGGCTGCAGCAGCTCTGCTCTGAGGACAGGCTGAGAAAATTGGGGCTCAATAACAATGCAGGCCATGTAAATATGTCACTTCCTTCTTTGGTTGCTTCTCTCCACATCTGGGTCCCATCCCTCCAACACAATCAGTGGGGGGATTGTAGCAGATATGAAGATACCGGAGACCTTAAATCAGCCTTCCACTACCTGAAAGGTGCTACCAGAAGACTGGGAAGGGACTTTGATAGGGGCTTGTAATGATAGGATTTGGGGCAACATCTTTGAGCTGCAAGACAGGAGATTTAGACTGGAGGTTAGGAAGAAATTGAGAGTGAGGAGACACTGGAACTGGTTGCCCAGAGAGGTTGAGGATGCCCCCTCCCTGAAGGTGTTCAAGGCCAGGCTGGATGAGGCCTTGAGCAACCTGCTCTAGTGGGAGGTGTCCCTGCCCATGACCTTTAAGGTCCCTTCCAATCCCAACCATTCTGTGATTCTCTAAGAATGAATCTATTCCAAACTCAGAAAAAACAGCAGCTCTAAAAGCTTTAAATAGAGTCCAAGTATTTAATATGCTTTAAATCAGATATCAAATAGTGTCACAGAATTGTTTTGGTTGGAAAAGTCCTCTGAGATCTTCAAGTGCAACTGTCAACTCAACTCCACCATGGGCATCAAACCATGTCCCCAAGTGCCATGTCCACAGGTCTCTTGAACACCTCCAGGGATGGTGACTCCACCACCTCCCTGGGCAGCCTGTTCCAATGCCTGACCACTCTTGCAGCAAGGAAATTGTTCCTAATCTCTCACCTAAACACCCCCATCACAATTTCAAGCCATTTCCTCTTGCTTTATCACCTGATACTAGGGGGTAGAGACTGACCCCCACTGCTTTCCAACCTCTTTTCAGAGAGTCATAGAGAGCAATGAAGTCTCCCCTCAGCCTCCTCTTCTCCAGGTTGAACAATTCCAGTTCCTTCAGCTGCTCCTCACCAGATCTACTCTCCAGACCTTTTGACAGGTTTACTGCCTCTCTCTGGACCTTCTCAGCCTCTCAATGTCCTTGCTGAAGTGTGGGGCCCAAAACTGAACCCAACATTCAAGGTGCCTCTGTCTTCATGACTCTCTCTACTTGCAATTTTTTGCACAGTTTAAAGTAGCAATCTTTTTTTTTTTTTTTTTTTACCAAGAGCTTCCAAAAAGCCAAGCTGAGAGCAGTTTCTAGGGGATAAATCATTTAGCTGCTAGAAATATTTTCTTTCAAATTGCTTTCTTCCACACTTGGCTGGACCTTTTATTTTGAAAGCAGCAGTTGGAGGAATTTTTCACTGCAGTTGCAGTGATTAATCATGAAGCTCATGTGTCTGAATTGGGGGTTTTGTGATTTCCAAAGGCAGATCTTCACCTTGCCCATCTGATGCTCACCTACAGAACTGAGTTACTCATGGTTCAAACTAAGAGGAAAAATGGGAAAATAACACTTTAAGATAACAGTGATTTGTTTAAAGTAGAATGGTAGGATCACAGAGCCGTTGAGGTTGGAAGACACCTTTGAGTTCATCGAGTCCAATCACTCACCTAGAGCTCACAAACCCACCAGTACTGCTAAGCTGCTGCCACTAGGAGCAGGTCCCTCAGCACCACATCCACACACCTCACAGACCTCTGGGGGTGGTGACTCCACTGTCTCCCTGGGCAGCTCCAGTGCTTGAGAAGAGTTTTGGGGAAGAAATTTCTCTTCGTGTCTACCCTCATATCCTCCCCAGGGCAACAGTCAGAAGGTCTGCCCTCGGTCTTCTTTTCTCCCAGATCCCTCAGCTGCTCCTCACCAGACCTGTTCTCCAGATACCTCAGCACCTTTGTTGCCCTTCTCTGGACACACTCCAAGCCCTCGATGGAGGGGAGGAGCCCAAAACTAGACAAAAATAACCCTTGGAGTGAGGGGCCCAAAACTGAACAGAATATTTGAGGTGTGGACTCAGAATCATTAAAGCTGGGGAAAAAAAAAAATCAAGTCCAATTGTCAACCTAACATCACCATGCCCACTAAGTCACATCTCAAAATGTCTAGAGGAGTTTTTTGGGCACCTCTAGGGATGGTGTTTTAAAATTGGACAATTCCCCTGAAAACATGAGCAGACTGATGTCCTTCTTTGCTTGGGATGGGGGCTGCTTCCTCATCGGGGCAGAAAAAGCTACCAAGACAGGAGCCACATCAGAATGTCTTGCTGGGACCTTCAGAGTTGGCAACACTCAAGGTGAAGGAAGCAAGTGCCCCATGGAAGAAAGACTCTTGAGATGGGCTGGCACTGGTCAGCGTAGAGAAAAGGAGGCTGAGGGGGAGACCTGTCTCTCTACAACTTCCTGCAAAGACAAGCCTGGATGAAGCACTTAGTGCCATGGTCTAGTTGATTGGATAGGGCTGGTTGATAGGTTGGACTGGATGATCTTAGAGGTCTCTTCCAACCTGTTTGATCCTATGATTCTAAGAGGGGGTATGTCTCTTCTCCTAAGGAAGGACTGATAGGACAAGAGGAAATGGCCTCAAGTTGCCCCAGGACAAGTTTAGGTTGGACAGGAGGAACAATTTCTTCCCCTCAAGGGTTGCCAAGGCCTGACCCAGGCTGCCCAGGACAGTGATGGAGACACAACTCCAGTAGAGGTTTCAAAGTCATGGAGATGTGTTGCTGAGGGACATAGTTGAGTGGTGAGCTGGCAGTGCTGGGTTAACAGTTGCACTTCATCATCTTCAAGGTCTCTGTTCCAACCCACACAGTTCTGCAATTCACTACTCTGGGAGATCCCTGTGCTCTTTTCCTTCCAATCTCTCCCTCAGTCCCTTGGGTTTCTGTGAATTCCCATCCACACCCAGCTGTGGATTGCTCCACTGCCTTGGTCTGCTGAGATTTATATACTTGTAGCTGTGAAACAAACATTTCTTGAGGATACCTCTTGACACGCTACTGACTGGCTGCCTTCATGTGATAACTGCCACCACAATGTTCAAATTAAGCTTCCTGGAGGCAGAGACCTCTCAGGAATTATTAATGAACTCACACATGGTTAAGTGACCATACAGATCATCTGAGTCTGGGGCTCTCCTCTCCATCCACAGCCACTTTTGTTGAGTGCCCTGAAGCTTCCAGAAAGCTCTGCTAAGACAGATGGAAAACAAAGCAAAGGTGATTGGTGGTAACCAGCATGGCTTCAACAAGGGCAGATCATGCCTGATGAATTTAGACATTCTTCTTTTTATGAAGTCACAGCAACAGTGGACAAGNTCCAGAGGAGACCACAAAGATACTCAGAGGGCTGGAGCAGCTCTGCTATGAGGACAGGCTGAGAGAGTTGGGGCTCTGCAGCCTGGAGAAGAGAAGGCTTAGAGGAGACCTTAGAGTAGCCTTTCAGTATCTGAAGGGGACTACAGGAAGGCTGGGGAGGGACTATTGACAAGGTCTTGCAATGCCAGGACAAGGGGCAATGGGTTTAAACTGGCAAAGGGAAGATTTAGACTGGATGTTAGGAGGAAGTTCTTTACAGTGAGGGTGGTGAGACACTGGCACAGGTTGCCCAGGGAGGTTGTGGCTGCTCCCTCCCTGGAGGTGTTCAAGGCCAGGTTGGATGAGGCCTTGAGTGACCTGTACTAGTGGGAGGTGTCCCTGCCTATGGCAGGGGGTTGGAACTGGATGTTCTTTGAGGTCCCTTCCAACCTTACCATTCTATGATTCACAGAAATGTCAATTGATGGCACCCAGCAAGATGAGGGCAGGAACACAAACCTGGGAAGACTGATGGATCTTCTTGCAGTACACCTGAGGAAGCTTCAGCTTTGTTTTAAATTTTTTACCTATCAAGGTCGATTTGGTTAACCTTTACAACTTTCCATTGTTAAACATCAGGTAACAGATATTAGCACCCTGAGACAAGCAGCACAGGATGATGCCACCATCAAGAAAGGGACTTTCAGACAAAATGGAGAACATCATCCTTGTTTGGTAATATGGGGAGCTGAGGGAGGCTGAAAATCATTCCTTGAGTAAGGTGAGTGATTTAGGATCCAAAAAAAGAAAATTCTTAATCCAAGCATCTTTAGCTCTTATGTCACCAAGGTGCTTCATCATCCCCTGCCTGCTGTTCTTTAGTTGGTGGCAGCACTTCAGTCCTTGTCATGGATAGCAATGGTGCAGATCATGGTAGTGAGCCATAAATCTATCTAACATTTCAACAGGGACAATAAGAAGAGAGATAAGAAGCAAAAGGTAAAGATTCTTTGCTCCACTCTGATGAGACCTGCAGTGCTGGGTCCACTTCTAAAGCCCACAACACAAGGAGGACATGGAACTGTTAGAGCAGGACCGCAGGAGGCCACAAAGATGATCAGAGGGCTGGAGCATCCCTCCTATGGGGGCAGGTTGAGGGAGTGAGGATATTCAGCCTGGAGAAGAGAAGGCTCCAGGGAGACCTTACAGTAGCCTTCCTGTACCTGAGGAGGGCTAAAGGAGAGCTGGGAAGGGGACTTTGGTCAAAGGGATGAGGAGTGGTGGCTTCAAATTGGAAAAAGCTGGATTTCTGAGACTTGAAGAAAGTCCTCCCCATGAGGGTGGTGAGGCACTGGAACAAGTTGCCTAGAGAATGTGGAGGTACTCAAGCCCAGGCTGGATGAGGCCATGACCAGCCTGGTCTGGTGGAAAGTGTCCTTGCCTATGGCAGGAAGGTTGGAACAAGAGAATCTTTAAGGTCCCTTCCAACCCAAATCACTCTGTGATCTTAATAAGTGAAGGGATTGAAGTGTGTGACTGAAAAGTCTGAAATCTCATCCAATAATTGGCAATATTTACATGAGGTACATCACTCATGGTTCATTTAACGTGGCAACACCTTAAGTTCCCTCATTTTGTGACAGTGGAATTATTCATGAGATGGTTTATTAGGAGCAGATTAATATTCATTGGACAGTTGGCCAGAGCTGTATGCCTGAACTCTCAGAAATGCTTTGCAACAGAAAAAGAAACAAAACCAAACCAATCCCTGTGTGAAGTTTGGGCAGAGAATTGATTGCAATCAGAATGATCCTGAAGTTCATTAGACACCAAAACACTCTGGGTAGAAGAGCATTGCTTCAGTTAACCACTGCCTTAGTGTCAGGCAGAGAGCAGCTGCTGAGATCAGTGCTCCATGGCCTTGAATTGCACCTCCAAAAACCAAGGACCCAGAAATCCCACAATCCCATCATGGTGGGTACTTGAAGGGACCTCTGGAGATCATCCAGTCCAACCCCCCCTGCTAAAGCAGGGGCACCCACAACACCTTGCCCAGGGTCACAACAGACAGGTGAGGTTGGAATCTCTCCAGAGAAGGAGACTCCACAACCTCTCTGGGCAGCCTGTTGATGGGCTCCAGCATCCTCATATCAAACAAGTTTCTCCTGTTCAGGTGGATCCCCTCTCAGGTTGCTCTTCTCCAGGCTCAACAGCCTCAGATCTCTCCTCCTCTCAGAAATGATTCAGGCCCCTCAGTGTCCTGATAGCCTCTGCTGCACTGTGAAGCATCCTCACAGCAAGGCAGTTTCTCCTCATTTTTAAGCAGATCTTCCAGAGTTCACCACCAAGAAATTTCTACCCTTGATATTGAAGCAAGAATTAGCAAAAGGATCATGGAACTGGTGGGGGTGGAAGAGACCTTTGAGATCATCAGGTCCAGCCCCTCACCTAGAGCTCACAATCCTGCCATTGCCGCTAAACCAGCACCCTCAGCACCACATCCATGAACCTTTTCAGTGCCTCCAGGGATGTGGACTTCATCTCCCTGGGCAGCCTATTCCAATGACTGAGAAATCTTTCTAGGTAGAAATTGTTCCTCGTGTCCAGCCTGAACTTCTCCTGGGGCAAATTGAGGCCATCTCCTTTTGCCCTTTTTGTTCCTTGGGAGAAGAGACCAACCCCCAGCTGGCTCAAACCTCTTTGCAGGGAGTTGTAGAGAGTGGCACCTCCCCATAGCTTCCTCTTCCCCAGCCTGAGCAGCCCCAGTTCCCTCAGCTGCTCCTCACAAGGTTCTCCAGACCTTTCACCAGCTCCATTTGCCATAACCCATCAACACATTTATTTACATACTGGTCTGCTGTGCATTGCTTCTCTCATGTCCTCTTTCTCCCTATGCATGGCTCCAGCTGCTGATGGGAATCACATGGGAAATGAGGCAGGGAATGGTCTCATTGCTCAGTCCATCAGATGCCAGAAGCACCTCCCAGAGCCACGTTAGCCATCATGACAGGGATCGGAGGAAGAGCAGGTATAAAACTGTCAGCCAGAGAAAGAAATTGCAGCAGGGCTCTGGTTGTGAGACAGCAGGGAAGGAGGAAAACATGTCTTGGATCAATAAAGCTGCACTTGAGCTTCTAGAACTTGTCTGATTCAGGAATCTGAAATTACAAACGTTGCCTGATGCGTGCCACTGACTGCTGCTATCTCCTCTTACTAATGGGTTCTTCTCTCTCAGCCTTTCCACTCTTTCATGCCTTTTTTTCCCCCCTAGCTCAACAGCACCATTTCACCTCTAAACAAGCAGTTTCTGTCATTGAGTTTTGCTCCCTGATCAAGACAGAACATTCCCTGGCAATTAAAGCAGCTCACAGCATGTTCTCTTTTGTTACAGCCTGAAAAAGCTTTAACCATCAAATCCATTCCTCCTCCAACTGTCATAGAAAGGTTTGGGTTGGAAAGGGCCTTAAAGACCATCCAGTTCCAACACCCTGCCATGGGCAGGGACACCCTCCACTAGGCCAGGTTGATCAAAGCCTCACCCAGCCTGGCCTTGAACACCTCCAGGGAGGGGACATCTACAACCACCCTGGAAAAACTGTTCCAGTGTCTCACCAGCTTCACTCTGAAGCATTTCTTCCTAATCTCCAGTCTAGATCTTTGCTCTTCCAGCTCAAAGCCATTGCCCTGGTCCTATGACTACAAGGTCCTATCACCTTGTCAAAAGTTGCTTTCCAGCTCTCCAGTTGTCCCCTTCAGGTAGTGGAAGGCCACAAGGTTGTCTCCCTGGAGCTTTCTCCAGGGTGAACAGGCTAAGCTCTCTCAGCCTGTCCCCATAGGGGAGGTTCTTCAGCCCTCTGGTCATCTTTGTGGCCTCCTATGGATCTTCTCCAACAGCTCCACATCCTTCTTATACTGGGGGCACCAGAACTGAAGGCAGGTCTCCAGGTGGGGTCTCATCAGCAGAGCAGAGGGGCAGAATTACCTCCCTCCTCCTGCTTTTCAGGCTTGTGATGCAGCCCAGCACACAGCTCCCTCCTGGGCTGCCAGCAACCATTGCTGGCTCATGTTGAGTTTCTCATCAACTGACATCCCCAAGTCATTCTCCTTGAGACTGCTCTCAAGCCACTTCTAAACCAGGCTGGATTTGTGATCCTCAATAAAGCTCAATGTCAGGGCCCTTCTCAGTGCTGCATTTGATGCAGCCTGTCACAGCTGTCTGGGTAACTCACACTAGGTAAAGCCACCTGAGGCCTTGTTATTAACCATGACAGCTCCAAACAAACACTGCTTGCACCCATGATAAGGAGTCTCAGGAAAAAAAAACAGATCTGATCATGGCTTCATTTTAAGAAAAATGTGTTGGGGTACACCAGCCATGGATGCACTTCATCAGAGAGGCAAAACAGTTTAGGCTGGGAAGACCTTTGAGATCGTGGAGCCCAACCACTAACACAGCACTGCCAGGTCACCACCAAACCACGTCCCTCAGCACCCATGTTGCCACAGATTGGAAACCCTTTCAGTCATGGGGACTCCACCACTGCCCTGGGCAGTCTGGCCCAGGCCTTGACAACCCTTGAGGGGAAGAAATCATTACTCATGTCCAACCTAAACCTCCCCTGGAGCAACTTGGATCCATTTCCTCTTGTCCTGTCACTTGTTTTTGAGAGAAAAAGCCAACCCCCTCCTGGTTCCTCAGTTGTCCCACCTCAGAATGTCCCAGGGGAGGTTCAGATTGAACATGAGGAAAAAAAAAATTCTTCCAGAAAATGGCTGCCAAGCCTTGAAACAACCTGCCCAAGGCAGTGGTGGAGTCCCCATCCCAGGAGGGGTTTCAAAGCCCTGGAGATGTGATGCCAAGGAAGGTGGTTTGGTGGTGACCTGGCAGTGCTGGACTAACACATGGACTCTATCTCAGAGACATTCTCCATCCTTAATGATTCTGTGATTCTAAAGGTATGAAAGTTTGAAGAGTGAGGAGAAAGCCACTCTCTCTGCAACAGAGAGAGAAATCAAAATACAATTAAAATCTCATTGCANTCCCTTGCCCTGCTGCAGCCCAGGATTCAGTTGCTGTCTGGGCTGCACTCACACTGCAGGCTCATGTTGAGTGTGCACACTCAACTCAAATGAGCCCCCAATCACCTGGTCAGGCATTGGAACAGGCTGCCCAGGGAGGTGGTAGAGTCACCATGCCTGGAGGTGTTCCAGAAACATGGGGAGAGGACACCTGGGGACATGGCTTAATGGCCACGGTGGTGTTGAAGGTTAGGTTTGATGGTCCTGAAGGTCTCTTCCAACCAAACCAACTCTATGATTCTGTTCTAAGAGTCCCACAAAATCAACAAGACAGAAAAACTTTAATAAGTGAAATTTGTTGGGTTGTTTTTTTTTTTTCTTCCATCACCACTATTTGTGACCTACATCAATCTAACCACATAATGCATAATGTTCTTCCACAGGATTCCTTGAAACCAGATAATAAATGGGGATGCAAAAAATCAAACCACATTTGAATTTCCTAATGAGCACAGAGCTTTCCTAATGAGCCTATTTTTGGGGCAGGTATTTATAACCATCCCAAGCTCAGCTGAGGAGAAGTAACAGTTTATGAATTGATTTAGCAGTTCCTCCAGTATTTGCATTAAATGCCTGGCCACAGCCGACTTTATTAATGACTCCATAACATCACTGCACCCAAAAATTTATCTCCTCAGCTAAGGAAAAGCAAACAGCAGCTCTCTACTGGCCAAGACTCACTCCCTATGTATATGGAATGGTTTCCTTCATTGCCTTCACCCAAAAACCTGGCCCCACCAGCAGAGAATCAGAAACTCCCTCCCAGTTCTTCAACCTAGTATCAAACTGGTTTGAGTGGAAAGGGACCTTTCAAGGTCATCCAGATCAAATATCCTGCAGTGAGCAGGAACATTTGCAGTTACAGCAGGTTGCTCACAGCCCCAAACTACCTGACCTGCAATACTAACAGGGATGAGGCATCTCCCACCTCTCTAGACAACCTGGGACAGGCTCTCACCACCCCCAGGGTCAAACATTTCTTCCTTCTCTCCACTCTGAATCTCCTTCTTTGAGTTCAGACCATCACCCCTGGTCCTGTCACAACAGGTCGGGCTCAAAAGTCTGTCCCCAACTTTCTGATCAGCCCCCTGAGGCACTGAAAGGCCAACAGAAGGCCTCCTCTACCCAGTGGAGATGCAAAAGCACTTGTGAGCAGGCACCAGAGTCAAACACTGTTCAGCAGCTCAGGAGGGTTGCAGGTGAAATGTCCACAGGGTATTCTTAAAGCCACACTCAGATTAAGTGCTAACATGACCTATCTCACCATGGTGAGGGGAAGGAAAAGGACCTCTCTTTGCCATCATAAGAAAGGTCCAAAGTCATCCTGACACCACACCTAAACCAGATCATTTTTAGTCACATCACCCTTTCAGCCTACACATGACACAGCAGCAAGAAGGCTGCAAGAGAGGACAGACCATAGCTGGGCAATCACAAGCCTCTGCAACCCAAAGAGCAATGAAAAAGTCAAGGAGAAGCAACCACAGGCCCCAGATGCCAGAGAAGGCTATGAAACCCACCATGCCCTCAGAGCTACTCACCAGGACAGCAGAGCAGCTCATCTAACCACGACCTTGCAAACAGCTCCTTCCTCTCTCCACCCCTTTTATCCTCTCTGGCTGCTGCCTTCTTTTTGCTTTTGGTTTTTTTTCCCCCCCCTCCAGGGGTGGGGTTGCCACCAGGTGTGGGCAATGAAGTCACCCACCCTGTCCTCACCCTCCTGCCTTTCCATGGGCAGTAAGTGAGGGGCAGAATCTGCCTTAAATTAGAGTCAATCAATCACAGAATCGTTTTGGTTGGAAGAGACCTGTAAGGTCGTTAAGTCCAACTCTTAACCCAGCACTGCCAGGTTGCTGGTAAACCATGTCCCTCAGCACTGCATCTCCAAAGTTCTGACATCCCTTCAGGGATGGAGACTCCACCACTGCCCTGGACAGCCAGGGACAGGCCTTGACACCCTTTTAGGGGAAGAAGTTGTTCCTTATATCCAACCTGAACCTCCCCTGGTGCAACTTGAGGCCATTTCTTCTTGTCCTATCCCTGCTAGGGAGAAGAGATCAACCCCTGCCAGGCTCTAACCTCATTTCAGGTAGCTCACAGGATGTCAGGAATTGGAAGGGACCCAAAGACATCATCGAGTCCAACTCCCCTGCCGGAGCAGGACCATACAATGTAGTTGTGGAGAGCCAGAAGGTCTCCTCTCAGCCTCTTCCACAGGCTGAACAACCACAGTTCCCTCATCAGACCTGTTCTCCAGACCCCTCAGCAGTTTCACTGCTCTTTTCTGGACCTGCTCCGGTGCTTCAATGTCTTTCTTGGAGTGAGGGCCCCAAAACTGAACCCAGAATTTGAGGTGAGGCCTCACTAGGACTAAGCAGGGGATGACAATCACTGCCCCGCCTTGTCACACTATTACCGATCGAAGTCAGGAACCTTCTTGATCCCAAAGCTCTTTCATCCCCAAAACCTATAAAACTTTGCTATCTCATCTGAAGTGAATACACTGCCCAGATGTCCTCTGGCCCCAGCTGCTGGCCTCCATATGTTTGCCTCAAAAGTAGTTGGACAAGCAACAGCAGCAGCTCAGCAACCAGCATCTGTCCCGCACATCGCACGTTCTCCCCTTCCTGAGCTGAAACTGGTGGGCAAAGATTGAAAGCTGCTTGGGAGAGATGCTGAGATTATCCATGACCTTAATATTTCCCACTTGAGGAGCAACATCATTTTCTGCACTCCCAGGCTGTGCTGGCAGTGTGATGAGAATGAAAGATGCCAATTTGCTGGGGAACGCCAACATTTGTCTTTGGAAAGAAGAGAAAGAGAAGGAGAGAAAAGTTTTTGTGCATGGTGGCTGCAGTCTTGGTCCATATGGGAATGCTGCGGCTGGGCACAGAAGTTATTGCTCTTGACTAAGTTCAAGAAAAGCTGAACTGACCTGTCTGAGTTATTTTATGCTCCCAAAAGCTGCCATAGTCCTGTTGTGTTGAGAAGTTGAGAAAATAAAGTGAGAGAAGCAGAAAAGCCACAGCCTGGCTGTGGAAGTCACATGAGGGTTTTCAGAGGAGACATTCGAAGGTTCTGTGGCCCCCATTTCTTGTTGATTTAGCACACTTTGTCTGATAGAGGTTGCACACAGAGCTAGTGCATGGCTTTGAAACAGAAATACTGCTATGTGTCCTTTCTCACAAGATCCCAGCGTGGTGGGGTTGGAAGGGACCTCTGGAGATCACCCAGTCCAGCACCCCTGATAAAGCAGGGGCACCCACAACAGCTTGCCCAACATCACAATGGCCAGCTGGGTTTGGACTCTCTCTACAGAAGAAGACTCTCTGGGCAGTCTGCTCCAGGGCTCAGGCATTCTTGCACCAAGAAAGTTTCTCTTCCCATTCAGATAGAACCTTCTGGGTTCCAGTTTGTGCCTGTTGTTGCCCCTCATCCTGTCACTGGGCACCACTGACAAGAGTCTGGCCCTACCCTCTTGCCCTCCACAGGTCCTTTAGCTCTTGCTGAGCACTGATCAGATCCCTTCTTAGGCTGCTCTTCTGCAGGCTCAACAGTCCCAGGGCTCTCAGCCTGTCCTTGTTTTGAGATGTTTGCAGACACCTGAGCCTCTGATCAGATTTGTCTTACAAATGAGATTGTTGTCAGCAAGAGGAAGGGTTTCCTTTGAGAAAGATGAAGTTAGGTGGAGGAAACCCAGCTTGGGAGTGCTGGCAGGGAAAGGGATGAGGTTTCCAAGAGGAACTGAAATTGCCTCTGTAATTGCCATCAGCGTGGCTGTGCTCATTGCACGTGAAAGCCAAGCCCCCAGAATGTGCTGCTCCGGTGGCATTCACGCTCCTGCCTCCAACTCCATCTTCCACCCACGAGAAGCTCAGGGGGAAAGATGTAGGAGACGGGGAAGCACAAAGTCTGAGATGCTGGAGAGCCCATCAACACCTCTGCAGGGGGAGAGAAATAATTAGGCAATCCTCAGTTCCCCAGGCGTGCTTTATGTTTGCAGGCAAAGTGCTGCAGAAGCCACCTCAGCAGTGTGGGAGAGGATTTTTGCTCTACATTCTGTTCTCCCTCACAGCATCTGCTCAGCTCTGAGGGCTGCGTGCTGGACAGTTGGTGTTGGGAGAGGCAGGTGGGCAGGCACTGGAATAGGTTGTCCAGGGAGATAGTGAAGTTTCTTGAACACCACCTGGACAGATGGGCAGAGTCCAGGGGGATGGCGTTCAACAAATCCAAGTGCCAGGGGCTGCACTTTGGCCACAACAGCCCCATGCAGAGCTACAGGCTGGGGTCGGAGTGGCTGGAGAGCAGCCAAACAGAAAGGGATCTGGGGGTGCTGATTGACACCTGCCTAAACATGAGCCAGCAGTGTGCCCAGCTGGCCAAGAAGGCCAATGGCATCCTGGCCTGCATCAGGAATAGTGTGGCCAGCAGGAGCAGGGAGGTCATTCTCCCCCTGTACTCTGCACTGGTTAGGCCACACCTTGAGTACTGTGTCCAGTTCTGGGCCCCTCAATTTAAGAAGGACATTGAGGTGCTTGAGCGTGTCCAGAGAAGGGCAACGAGGCTGGTGAGAGGCCTCGAGCACAAGCCCTATGAGGAGAGGCTGAGGGAGCTGGGATTGTTTAGCCTGGTGAAGAGGAGGCTCAGAGGAGACCTTATTGCTGTCTACAACTACCTGAAGGGTGGTTGTGGCCAGCAGGAGGTTGCTTTCTTCTCTCAGGCAACCAGCACCAGAACAAGAGGACACAGTCTCAAGCTGTGCCAGGGGAAGTTTAGGCTGGAGGTGAGGAGAAAGTTCTTCACCGAAATAGTCATTCGCTACTGGAATGGGCTGCCCAGGGAGGTGGTGGAGTCACCGTCCCTGGAGGTGTTCAAGGCACGTTTGGACGTGGCACTTGGTGCCATGGTCTAGTCTTGAGGTCTGTGGTAATGGGTTGGACTTGATGATCTTTGAGGTCTCTTCTAACCTTGCTGATACTGTGATACCTGGAGGTGTTCAAGAAATATGTGGACATGGCACTTTGGGACACAGTTTACTGGCTGTGGTGGTGTTGGCTTGATGGTTAGACTCAGTGATCTTAGAGGGCTTTTCCAACCCAAACAATTCTATGTTTCTGCCCAGCACAGGCAAAGGTTCTGCTGCTACTCCACAATGTGCTGGTAGTGCCACATGCAGAAATCTTTTATTTATTGAAACAAGGTCACCATGAGCCTATAATATGCCCTCATAGCCAAGAAG